>AYEL01057939.1:0-63649 GCA_000484575.1 Olivierus martensii
TTTCATGTTTTAACATATAGGAGGAGATTTGTTATTGGCTTTCATCAGGCAAATAACGAGGGTGGCGGTTTATAGAGGGGCGGCTTAAAGAGCTTTGACTGTATTATCTTTTACTTAACAATACTTTCAGATTAGGAGGAAATAGACAAATATAAAGTCATAGAATGCAGAAATAATATATAAAAAAATAAAGGTACTCAAAAATTGTATTTATAAAGCAATACAGAGAAATGAAAATTGATAAATTAATTTTATGCATATAATTGTAACCATCAAATCTGAAAAGGTTAAGATATGATATAACATATAGGATCAAGGATTGTAATCGCCATTAACAATGTTGCATTTGGCAATTTAGTGCCTAACAATTACTTTATACAAACTATTAGGTCATTGATGTAATGGTTGCCTGATGAATTTTGCATTTTAAAAACTTTTAGTCAATTTAAACTTATTGATTTTAATTATATATAGAAAAATTTCAATGCTAAGATATTCTACAGTATAATATAGTTTAAAAAATTATATTTTATTGTATATCAATAATATAAATCATACATATAATTTCTAAGACAAATAAGATATTTAATTATAACTACAAAAAATAATCATTCAATTAAAAGTAATTTTAAAATTACAATTATTATTGCATACTAATATCTGCATTGTTATCTGATGCACTTGCAATAACTTCTGCTGTCTGTATGATAGTTTTTCCATCTAAATTCTCTATAACATGTATTGTACGAGATGAGTTACTGTTCTTTTCCAAATTGGACAAATTCAAATAAACATATGGTGGAATCTCAGAAGCTGTAACATTTTCTATATTGTGAACTTCTAACACTACAGAATGAACTTCATTAGGTATAATTTCTTTAGCTGTATCATCTTTATTATCTGAATTAGGTATATAAACAACCATAGGCACTGTAGTTGCTTCGATATCACTATTTTCAGAATTTTTCATTAATTCTACTGAATTTTCTTTAACAGATTCACTATCTGTACTAGTCTTATTTTCTAAATTTGCTTTTTCCAAAATGGAATGTTGAATAGTTGATTTATCTTGTTCACATCCCTCTTCTTGCAAAACAGCTTCAGATAATTCTATGCTTTCATATCGAACCATTTGAAGCCTAAAAAAGCCATCATCATCTCGAAGATATCTGAAATATAGATTGAATGATTTCAAAAGAGTATTTCGGAATATTAAATTTAACAACAGATGTTAGGAAAATTAAAATATCTTTCACCTGAAACGACAATGTCCTGAAGGCCAATGAAAATGATGGCTAGACATCAAATGTTTAGTGAGATAATTTCCTCGACTAAATGCTTTATCACAAATATGACACTTGTAGAGTTTAGTTGAACCATTCTATAAGATATTTAATAACATATAAAATCAGTAAGAAAATTATTTAAAGTTTAATAACCAAGTTAACAATAAACCATTCAAAAGTTCTTAGGAAGCATCCATAAATTGTGTTGTGTGTTAGAGGAAAAAGATTATACAATAGATCCCCAATTTACATGGTTTCAATTTATGTGGATGTGTTTCTTCATTTTTGTTGAATTTCCATAAAACATGAAAAATTCATTAAACTATTTTTTCTGCAAAAATATCACTTAATAGTTTTAAATTTTCTTAGCTATGCATTAAATATGTTTATAAATTTCATTTCTCCATTCTGTTTGCTGATGTGTCCATTTGTGTATATTGAATTTAAGCATTATTGGACTTGTGTAATTTACAAGTTATACAGAAATTTTTTGAATGAATTAACTGTGTAAGTCAAGGATCTATTGTAACAGATTTGTGATAATGAATGATGTAGAAGAAGAATGGGATTTTGCAAATTGTGGCATCATGCTGTAAAAATGATTAGTGTTTTACACATCTATGATTAAAAAATATTTTTTTATAAAATAAAATGATGAAAAGAATGGAGGTGTTAAAAAGTGTTTGAAATAGCATGATATAGTTTATGGATGGCCCCTTACTCCCATATAACACATTTATACATGGTAACATGAGATTTTATAGGAATTACTATTGTTATAAGAGGGTTACTTGCACTTTTATATTGTTTTCTTTGTTTCATTGATGATAAAACATAAAATGCCATATTACAAAATTGATTTCTGATTAATATTTGTAGTGATTTATTATGGTTATTATTATTTAAAAAAAAAAAATACTTTATGAAATTCCTAAATAATAGCGTGTGTTAACTTTTATTTGAGATAATTTTTCTTTCTTTCCAGTGTTTGTGCTAATTTCCAACCAGAGTTAGTACAGAATGGGACCATTCCAGGGCCTACTGCAGATTACTAATAGTGCCAAATGTAGATCAGATTAAATGCATGGAATAACATGATATAGTATGAATGCAGTGATCAAATCCCAGTTCCATTCTTTGAGAAATCTGAAGGGCCAGATCTAGATCTGATTCATCAATTGGACTTCTTGCAGTACTGTTGATCCTGTCACTTATATGGAAGGCCCTACAAAAGTAATTAAAATGGCATTGGTACTTAATAATTGACCAATGATTAGAAAGTGGCATTAAAAAAGTACAGATGGATGCAAGAAAGAGATGTTGTTATAAAACAAATTAAAAATGCAGTTTTCTTAGTGAAAATAGCAAGTCTCTAGTAAATAGGCTGGCTGCTATTGTAAAAGCATTATATAGAAGCATTTCATCTCCAGATTCTAGATAAAGTTGAAGTATCTGGTTCAATTCTCAAAATTAAAATTAAGAACACTACATTTTTAATTTGTTTTATAACATTTGATTCTAACTGTTGAATAACTATCATCTTATATGTAATTCAATAAAAAAATGGGCTCCTTGCATAATTCAGATGAGTATGAATATAAATTGAGATGGAAGGTCATATTTTTGAACAACTATTATGAATATATAAAATTAAGAATAAACATTACCAAATACAGATCTACTTCACCATAGTCTTTTTTTACAATAAGCTAGTTATAGTCCCAAAACCATTCAGAATTAGACCTATGTTTATATGACTTTTTTTTTAAATCGGAAAGATCTCTGCTATAAGTTCCAAAAATTCCTATCATCATCATCCTGTAAATTAGATGTTTTTGATTGGATATCATTTATTTTTTAGATTTGAAAACCATTTTTCTGAGAGAGTGATCCTAATAACAATATGATCATTAAATACCCTCTTTATTTTTAATCTAATTCAACTGAAATTTTTAAAAAATATTTAGTAAAATAATAAACATACATACAGGTAGGCCTCGATTAGTGCGCATAATTGGTTCCACAAATTTCTCGCACTATTCGAAGTATTAACTATATGTAAAATATGGTAATTGGTTCTTGCTTTGTGAGATTCCAGCCATTAGCTAACTTCACAATGAATAATCACAATATTAACTTAATACTAACTATTTAAGAAATATTTACTTTCATATTTTACATCGTTGTTCATCATCTAAATTAACAAATCGAAAGCAGAAGTTGAGTATCGCTTTTATGTCCTTCAATCACATCCATTTTTTGCTCTAGCATAATCACTAACCTCTTCTTTTTTCTCAATCATATCCATTTTTTGCTCTAGCATAATCACTAACCTCTTCTTTTTTTTGTTTCTTGTTTTATCACCAAATTAGCATAATCATTAACCTCTTCTTTTTTTCGTTTCCTGTTTTATCATCAGAAGTTCTTTCTCTTATCCATTTCGATACTTTTTAAAAGAAAATTCTGTACTATACTGCTTTTTTCTTTCAATACTTTTTAAAAGAGAAAATTATGTACTATACTGTATGTATACGATACAAAAGCTGAATAATAGTAATGTTAAATAGCTAATGGCAAAAAAGCCCACAAAGCTGAATAAGAGTAATGTTAAATAGCTGACGGCAAATAGTCCATCTTTCTGGTGTTTCAACCCTTCAAAGGCAAGTGACTGTTCTTGAACTGCTCCTTGTCCGTTTTTATTAACCGAAATTAACATTAATTTGTTAATTGACATCAGAAAAGGGGACGGACATTTGTTAGTAAGACTGGTCTATGCTTACAACTTGCATTAATCTAATATTTGCTCACACTAACTGAAAAACGGTATCATTTTTATAAGTAGCACTAATCGAATATCGCATTATTCGAACTCGCACTAATTGAGGCATACCTGTAATTGTATTAATATGTATAAAGAACTGCAATTTTATTAAACATTTTTCTTCCAAACTAGTGTTTCTGTTAGTCCTTGGTCCCAATTAAACCAAATTTATATGTATTTATATGCCTTCTAAACTAGTGCTTTTTTAGTCCTTGGTCCCAATTAAACAAAATTTATATGTATTTATATGCAAAAACTAGTGTTTTTTCAGTCCTTGGTCCCAATTAAACCAAATTTATATGTATTTATATGCAAAGAGTCCTGGTCCCAATTAAACAAAATTTATATGTATTTATATGCAAAGTTGTACTGCAATTTTCATCGGACCCACCTATCACGAAACTTCAGGGTATTACTGTATATTAACATGATGATGTACATTCTAAATTCTATTTTCAGATTAGACCTACTTTTTGAATATAATGACTTATTATATAATTTAAAAGTTAATTTGCATTCACTTCATGTTGATTTTTTTTATTTTTGCAGTAAAACAGTTGCAAATAAAATTAAATGTTTTTATTGTATAATTTAACTATTTTTAATTTTATTCGCAACTGTTTTATTTTAAAAAGTTAAAAAAAAAACAAAACAAGGTATGACAATTCATCTCAGATAATACAGATCCTCAGTCAAATGAGACTTATTTAATCAGGACTCTATAAAAACAAATCTTATAAAATGTTTGTTGGTTTTAACAATTTTTTCAATTATGTAATATGACAAATCATTTTGAAAATTCTCTCCACCAGAGAAATTATATTAAAAAGTTCTTCTATCAGATAAGAAATGAATAATGAAACTATGTCTTTGAAATGTTTAAATCAGGAGTCCCCAAAATGATCGAAATTGACTCCCAGGAATCAATATGACATTGTTAGGGGTCAATTTAGGCTTGATAATAAAACTACATATATAACATTTTTACAGACCTGGGCAAATTTTATTTGAAATAACAAATAATTTTTCAAATAATTGAATATTGCACTAGCAAATCAAAAGCGGAAGTCAAGTGCCGCTTTTATGTCGCTCAATCACATCCATTTTTTGCTCTCTAGCATAATCACTAACCTCTTCTTTTTTTGTTTCCTGTTTTATCACCAAATTAGCATAATCATTAACCTCTTCTTTTTTTCGTTTCCTGTTTTATCATCAGAAGTTCTTTCTCTTATCCATTTCGATACTTTTTAAAAGAAAATTCTGTACTATACTGTATATATACGATGATAAAGCTGAATAATAGTAATGTTAAATAGTTAACAGCAAAAAACCCATCCAAAAGCTGAATAATAGTAATGTTAAATAGCTAATGGCAAAAAAGCCCATAAAGCTAAATAATAGTACAGTAATGTTAAACAGTTAATAGGAAAAAGCCAGCCAAGTAATAGTACAGTAATGTTAAACAGTTAATGGCAAAATGCCCATCTTTCTGATGTTTCACCCCTTCAATACAGTAATGTTAAATAGTTAATGGCAAAAAGCCCATCTTTCTGATGTTTCACCCTTTCAAATCCAAGTGACTGTTCTTGAACTGCTCCTCGTCTGGTTTTACTAACCGAAAATTAACGGTAATTTGTTATGCTCCTCATTCGGTTTTACTAACCGAAAATTAACGGTAATTTGTTAACGCCATCATAAAAGGAGCTTTGTTAGTAAGACTGATCTGTGTTTACAACTGTTCCTCGTCCGGTTTTACTAACCGAAAATTAACGGTAATTTGTTAATTGAATCATAAAAGGAGCTTTGTTAGTAAGACTGATCTGTGTTTACAACTCTTCGTCCGGTTTTACTAACCGAAAATTAACGGTAATTTGTTAATTGACACTTGTTTGGTTTTACTAACCGAAAATTAACAGTAATTTGTTAATTGACATCAATCTGGTTTTACTAACCGAAAATTAACGGTAATTTGTTAATTGACATCATGGTTTTACTAACCGAAAATTAACGGTAGTTTGTTAATTGACATCATAAATCTTACTAACCGAAAATTAACGGTAATTTGTTAATTGACATCATAAAAGGAGTTTTGTTAGTAAGATTGGTCTATGCTTACAACTCACACTAATCGAATATTTGCTCGGGGGGCTTTGTTAGTAAGACTGGTCTATGCTTACAACTCGCATTAATCGAGCTATGTTAGTAAGACTGGTCTATGCTTACAACTCGCATTAATCGAATATTTATCATTAATTTGTTAATTGACATCATAAAAGGGGATGGATCTTTGTTAGTAACTTTAATTTGTTAATTGACATCATAAAAGGGGACGGACCTTTGTTAGTAAGATAATTTGTTAATTGACATCATAAAAGGAGGCGGAGCTTTGTTAGTAAGATGGTCTATGCTTACAACTCGCATTAATTGAATATTTGCTCTCACTAACTGCTTATAATTCGCATTAATCGAATATTTGTTCGCACTAACTGAAAAACGTTATCATTTTTATAAGTCGCACTAATCGAGGCCTACCTGTATATCAAATTTCAACAAAATTGGTTGAATGATACAGCCTGTATAGTAGTAGTAGTAGTAGAATAGGGAGGGGCCTGTTTCAGCCCAAGCATAGTGACCATCATTGGTCTATTGTGCACCCCCAATCAACTCATCCCAAAAGAATCAACATTGGAAATAGGGAGGGGCCTATTTCAGCCCAAGCACTGCGACCAACATTGCCAGGGAGGGGCCTGTTTCAGCCCAAGCACTGCGACCAACATAGGTCTATTCCAAAAAATCATCCCAGAAGAAGGCCTGTCTTAAGAACAAACGACAGAGTATATTCTTCAATGGAACAGAAGCTAAATCCTCAGGAACAGGAAAATACATCCCCAAGAGATCACGCCTAAGCCACTACAACCTGTATAAGAGTTCATAATAAAAAGACCTTCTACTTTCAATTTGACCTAAATGGACTGCGTTTTTCAGAAAGCCTTAAACAACATAAATATTTATATTCCAGATTTGTTCAAAATAGGTTGAATAATGCAACCTATAGATGTGTCTGTGAAGAGGAGGAGGAGAAGAAAAAACAAATGATTTTTTTGCCAGTTTTTGAAATTTTAAACTAGTTTAGTTCTTTTACTAATTGAATTTGAAGCTTCAAATTTGGCAATTGATGTTCTATTGAATATTTTTATTGAATATAATTGTCAGATTAATAATATTTCAGATCAAAGTTACAGCAAATTGAATTTTAGCCATGATGACTCTGATAATAAAAATCAATCAGTGACTACTATATTTGATTTAGAGTTACTGCCATACTACTTAATTTGATTTTTCTTAATAAAATTAAAAATAATTTTTATTCTTAATATTAAATTAATTCATATGGAAAAATAAAATTTCTGTTGTAAATAAACTCTGTTGTAAAAACACTTTTCACAATAGAATAATACAGTATATACCTGATGTTTTCCATTAACATGACAATTCAAGCAAGCTCTAGAACGAGTTTTGTAATCACAATTCTCAACTGGACATTTAAAAGCTGGCTCATTATTATGAGTCTCCAGATGTTTATATAAATCACTTTCATATTTGCATCTATAAATAGAAAAGTTTTTATTACAAATAATTTAATTTCTCAACTAACTATACAGAAATTCTATTCAGATTTAGCTAAAAACAATCTAAAAATAAAAAATAGAATTCTCAATGAATATTATAATCTATCAATAATATATTTAATTAATATACTAAAAATAAAAAATAGAATTCTCAATGAATATTATAATCTATCAGTAATATATTTAATTAATATAAAATAATAAAAGAAAAATTTTTCAAACTATATGTCTTTGTTCAGGTATGCATGTCTGTTACCTGTGCAGTATGGGTGTGGGTATAAGGCAATCGTAACTTTTCAAATAATCAAGAGAGAATCTTGAAAAGTTGGCGAAAATTCAGACTAGCTGTGGCACTACAATGTCAAATATAATCAAAAATGGACCAAAGTTTACAGCAATTTTGGTAGTTTAACAAAATAAATATTAATATATATATATATTTATATTTCATAGAACCACTATTAGAAGATTGAGCTTCTGTTGTCCACGGAGAGACAGGCGTGGCATTGTGGTCTGGGATATATATTCCGATTTTTGTCCGTGATAGTGTTTTGGAGGCATCCACTGCCACTGTTTCCCAATCCGGCCAGTGTTTTGCCAAAGTGGAGTAGAATAACTGATTGTACGCCGGGATTGGAAGACCTGGTGTTTGGAAAGGCAGGCCTCTAGGACATAAAAGGGGGGGCTATCGTTTCCAACGGGGGAGTGATCCCCTTGACGCTAATTACGCAAGACAGTCAAATATTCGCTTTGGTGGCTAGATGTGTTCCGACTAAGTCGAACGGTTGTTAATGCGAACGCCAGCGGTAGAACTGCAAGTAGTGGGTGTTCCGGAAGGTTCCGCTGAGTAGAGAGTTGACACCCTGAAAGGATTTGAATCTGTCGGATATCCGCGTTATAAAGCAGGTGCTTACTACGGTGGTCCGGATTCAATTCCGGGTCATACACCTCCAATTTTCAGGACGCGCACCAGTCCGAGCCTGAAACCCATTTTTCAGTCATCCAACTGATCCCATCATGGATGTTGGTCTAGTGGACTGTAAAAATGACCTCTGCCAAATATATCTCTTGCATGATTTATTAGTGAAATTTAGTGTAACCTAATCTTGGAGGATCCTGATTCATTTGCGGCTCCCACACATTGTTTTTCAGGAGGGTCCTGACCTGGCCGTTAAACTGTTGTGGGGTCCGCAGAGTGTCTCATTGACAAAATTTTTGTGTGTTTCGACATCAAATTCCTGATACCGAATTGTGGTATCAGAGTCGAAAAACGGAATGTGCGCCCATTTGAAACGTTGAACGTTAGGTTTGACACTAGGAGCAGTTTAAACCGTGTTGCGCCAGTACGATGAAGGTTTTTAAATGAGCACATGTCAGGATTGTGGCCGAAAACGGCGAGTGATGTTAGTTATATATAGTTTAATTGTCGATTGTTTCCACATTTCTCACTTCACTTCTAGACCTCTGACGCATCGCTTACCCTATGTGGGTAAGCGATGCGTCAGAGGTCTAGAAGTGAAGTGAGAAATGCGGAAACAATTGACAATTAAACTATATATAACTAACATCACTCGCCGTTTTCGGCCACAATCCTGACATGTGCTCATTTAAAAACCTTCATCGTACTGGCGCAACACGGTTTAAACTGCTCCTAGTGTCAAACCTAACGTTCAACGTTTCAAATGGGCGCACATTCCGTTTTTCGACTCTGATACCACAATTCGGTATCAGGAATTTGATGTCGAAACACACAAAAATTTTGTCAATGAGACACTCTGCGGACCCCACAACAGTTTAACGGCCAGGTCAGGACCCTCCTGAAAAACAATGTGTGGGAGCCGCAAATGAATCAGGATCCTCCAAGATTAGGTTACACTAAATTTCACTAATAAATCATGCAAGAGATATATTTGGCAGAGGTCATTTTTACAGTCCACTAGATCAACATCCATGATGGGATCAGTTGGATGACTGAAAAATGGGTTTCAGGCTCGGACTGGTGCGCGTCCTGAAAATTGGAGGTGTATGACCCGGAATTGAATCCGGACCACCGTAGTAAGCACCTGCTTTATAACGCGGATATCCGACAGATTCAAATCCTTTCAGGGTGTCAACTCTCTACTCAGCGGAACCTTCCGGAACACCCACTACTTGCAGTTCTGAACTGTATACAAATAAGAAGGGGGAGAAAGTGGCTCATGGCAGAAAATATTCTTCTATAATTCGAAATAAAAATCATTTGATCAATTTTTCATACTTTCAATTCGAATCAATTTATAAATATTTCATATCGTAACTTGGAAAAATTTATCTTAATGTTGACTGATCGAAATTCAAAGCCGAACGGAAATTTCACTTCCCAGCTAAAAATGAGCATTAGCAAAAATGCTTTAAGGGCTCTTGTCATATCCACGGAGACTTCCAAAATGGAAGCATCTTTATCATTCGGATGGTTTTCTGCAGCGTATCAGAAAATCGGGGAGTTATCTTTATCGTCGAATCAATTTAATGTATAATAAAAATAATACAATATAGATCTAAACTGATTATTTTTCTTATAAACGAAATACGTAAAGATAACTTGTAAAGTAAAAGAATCTGTTGATATCTGTTAAAACGAATAAATGGCTTTCCAAACGTGAAATTAATTGTGCATTGAGGATTAAATGGGATGAGGAAAATCAATCTTATAAACCAAATAAATCTTACATATTCCCCTGCGAAACACCGCTTTAAATCAGCAAGAAAATTTCCAGGATTTTTTAAAATCGTTTGATTGAGGAAAAGAAATTTTTTAAAGACTTTTTTTTAACTGCAAAAATTTTGCTTATAAAATTTTAATTGTGATGTAAAATTATTATTAAATTTTTATAAAATTATATATTTTATTTCGCTACTTTACTAACGATTTTTTAATGTTTTGAAATGCTACATTCTTTAAAATAAAAATTCCAAAAAATTTCTGTGATAAAAGGAGGAAAGTATAACACGATTTTAAGTTTTAAAGTTCAAGGTTCAAACACACTAAACTTTCGTTTTTTTAATAATTAATCAAACAGTCAATAAATGAGTTTGTTTGGTTATTACATTTGCACAGTCAGTTCGAGAATCGTGTTTAACGATCTATTAGAGTTAGACTAACGATGTTTACAATCAAAACATCAGTAAAGTAGCTCAAATTTACTTATATTAGTCTCTTTGTTTGCTAAAAAATTAACCTGAGACTTTCAGAATCAAAATTAAGGCAAAAGTTTAAATCGAGAAAATTGATTTTTGAAACGAGAATTGTTTGCTTAATTTAATTTTTTTTTTAAAGAAAGATTTTTATTAAATTAATTTTCTACTACTTTTAAGTTTCTGTGTTGATTTTCAAATTTATCGATAAAATATTATCGATTAAAACTCCAACTACGTAATTTAATTTAAAGCAAAAATAATAATTAAAAAAAATTATTTTTAATAATTAATTTACGCTTTAATTTTGCTTATCTCATTTTTTGATGGAATTGTTTTTTTTTTATTATTTAAGCATCTATTAAAATAATTAAATGCGAAACGTTTATTAAAAGTGTTGATAAAATACAATTATCTCTTGCTTATCTCATTTTTTGATGGAATTGTTTTTTTTATTATTTAAGTATCTATTAAAATAATTAAATGCGAAACGTTTATTAAAAGTGTTGATAAAATACAATTATCATAATTGTGAAGATAAAGATAAATATCTACTACTACTACTGTACTATTGCATTTATATGTGCAGGGAAGTTAGTTGAGAATAGAATCTAATGTATTGTCAACGAGAAAATAAGATATTTATTAAAATATTCATCTTATAATAAATAAATGATATCTAGATTTTGGCTTAAAGAAGAATAATGATTTTCAAACACTAGTCATAAATATGAAAGAGAAGATATTTTAAGATTGATAAGATAGATAATGAGATTTATCGCCGTACTCATTGCGAAAAGATACTAAAAGTAATTTTTAAAATTACAACAAATACCACATATATTAATCTACAGTTTTAAATTTTGTATTTAAAAAAAACCACATTTATTTAAAGAGAAAAAAAATTCCGAAATTGTCGCAGTCTCCGTTAAAATTTAAAAATTTTTAGTTTCAGGAAGATTTCTTGAGTAACTGAAATTTTTTCAGTTTTACTTTAAATATTCAATGCTTATCTTATGATCAATAAAAAGAGTAAATGCTCATGATATAAAGGAACAAAATAAAATGTACATTGTAACTCAATAAATTATTGCAATCCCTTTTATGGATCAATAAATGATTAAATGCACATTATGTGGCTCAATAAATGATTAAATGCCCTTTTATGAGTCAATAAATGATTAAATGCCCTTTTTTGAGTCAATAAATGCTCAAATGTTCATAATATGAATAAGCAAATTAAAATGCTCATTATGTGGATCAATAAATTATCGCATGCCTTTTATAGATCAAAAAAGATTAAATATTGTTGATATGATTAAAAAGGAAAATGCTCATTTTATGACTCAATAAAATAATTTTATTAAGCTATATAATGAGCATTTCCTTTTATGCCCTACATATTATTTATGTCATATAATGAGTATTGTCCTTTTATGGATTAATAAAATATTAAATCGTTATATGTCTCAATAAAATGATTAAATGCCCTTTTATGGATTAATACACGATTAAATGCTCATGCTATGAATAAGAAAATTAAAATGCTCATTATATACTCAATAAATAGTTGAATGCCGTTTTATGAATCATTAAAAGATTAAATACTGTTGATATGGTTAAAAAGAAAAATGCTAATTATATGACTCAATAAAATAATTTTATTAAGCTATATAATGAGCATTTTCTTTTTATGCCCTTTTTATCATACGATGAGTATTGTCCTTTTATGGATTAATAAAATATTAAATCATTATATGGCTCAATAAAATGATTAAATTCTCCTTTATAGACCAACAGAAGATTAAATGCTCATTAAATGACTCAATAAATGATTAAATGCACTTTTATGGATTAATACATGATTAAATGCTCATGATATGATTAAAAGTAAATGCTCATGATATAAATAAACTAAAATGCCATTATATTGTTTATTAAATAATAGACTAAATGCTCGTTTATGGATCAATAAAAGATTAAATGCTCACAGAATGGATTAATGTAAGATTAAACGCTCATAGTGCTGATCAATGAAAAACATTCTCGGTTTGGATTAATACAAAATTAAATAATCCCATAATGAATTAATACATGATTAAATTCTCATTATATGGCCCAATAAATGATTAAATTGGTAATTATATGTATCAATGAATAGTAAAATGTTTATTATATGAGTTCAATAAATGATTATTTGCTCATTATGAGATATATTACATTAAATGCTCATGGTATGGATTAACAAAGGATTAATAAAAGATTAAATGTTCATAATATGCTTCGATATATAATTATACGCTTAATGTTACGGTTCAATAAATGATTAGATGTCAATTGACTTATTATAAATTATATATTCAAACTGCATAATCAATAGATGAAAGTTTTATTTTGTGGATTAATATAAGATAAAAATGCTCACCGTCGCTGTCAGATAATGAGAATTAATATCACTACAAACCAGTTTAATAGTGACAACAGATAATTGGTTACTTCCGATTATCATGATTACACTTTACAAAGTCCATCCTGTAATTCTAGTTAATTTATTTTTGCCTTTATAAGGACATAGGGAATTCTTAAAATTATTTTCCATAATAAAATAATTTAAAAATGCTAAAAGTTTTAAATTAATTATGGAAAAGTTTATTTTATACTTTTCGGCTTAAGGTAATTACTACTTTTCAACGTATAATATTCGCTATTCACTAGAGATGTATTTTTAATTAGCAATAATGTTCCGGAAGGTTTTGATAAATGAAAAATGTTTGATAATTATACATCGGAACATGGTTTTCAAATATATTAAAATTCTTAATGATTTCTTTAATGCAGGAATTTTCTATCTTTAAACATCTTTAGCTAAGAGACGATAGCTTAAGAAAGAGAAATATTTAAATTCTTAATTTTCCAAATATTTTAAAAGATCTTTTAAATTTAATTTATTGCAATTTTTATCCTAATGTATTTTGCATCTTAAATGATAAAATAAAAATTGTTATTATTATTTTTTTATGCATTTAGTGCTTTTTAGTGTTATCCTGCCACCTTGTGAGGAAAACAGCAACTAATCTTTAAACACTGCCTAGATTATTTTTAAAAAACCTCTTTTAGTTTGATCGTACATTGTAATTTTTAAAAATATTCGAATTTTTATAAAAATAATTATTGATCACATTAAATTTAGTGCTGATAGCACTTTGGCTTATGATTCATAAATGAAATTATGTAATTGATAATAGTGCAACTTTTACTATTACAGTTTTAGTGCTGATCATCTTAAACCTTAAATAATAATTAGCATCAAAACATTATTACTAAAGTAGACTGCTTTAGTATGATCATCATCAAAACTATAGTGATGAAACTAACTTAGACCTAACATAATTATCATTACAAATCGGTATAGTGTAGCTGAACAGAATCAGCATGATCATCATTAAAATTATAGTTGTATAATTAGATTTAACATGATTATCATCATTAAAATTATGACAGTGAAGCTAAACTTAGACCTAACACGATTATCAAAATTACTATATAACATGATCATCATAAAAGCTGTTGTAGTGAAATTGATTTACAACTGATATGATCATCATAAAAATTATAGTAATGAAATTAGAAAAGATTCAACATGATCATCATTGAAATGTTAATATATAGCTAGCTCTAACGTGATCATCGTCGTCAAATTATAATAGTGAAGCTAAACTTCATGCATGATGATCAAAATTGCAGCATAATAGCCCAATTATCCTGATATGGTTCATCATCAAAACTATAATTGTGGAATCAATTTAGACCTAGCATGAGCATTATTAAAATTAAAGTAACGAAACTAGAAAAACTCAAATATGATTATCTTGTCAGGATAACTTCGCTACAACTACAATTCTGATGATGATTATGTTTGAAATTTGGCTTCACTATTATAATTTTGTTAGATCTAGCTATACTACTATGATTTCAATGATGATCATGTTGAGTCTTTCTAATCATCAAAATATAACTACCATAACACTTAATCTAAGTCTAGTTTTATTACCATAATTTAGATGATCATCATCATCACCTAAATTATGGTAGTGAAGCTAAACTTAGACTGGCTTGATGATCATTAAGCTTACAGTAGAATGACTAGACTAATATGATGAACTTGATCAAAATTATGATAGCGAAATTAGATATATACTTAACATACTCATCATCAAAATTGTAATAGTGAAGTTAGATTTAAGATGACGTCATCAAAATTATGATAATGAAACTAGACTTAGATTGAGTGAATCATCATCAAACTATAGCCTAGGAGCGAAGGTAGATTTACACCCAACATGATCACCATTATCAAACTTATAGTGGTATATAGTAGGGCGCTTTAGCGATGTTCAGCATCAAAACCGTAATACTGAAAGTGGCATTATTATCACTTAAAATTTAATTTCATTCGTGAATCATAAACGAAAGTGATGTTATTATTAATTTCATTCGAGATGAATTTATTATTTTTAACTAGCATTAATGCGTCCATAACGCTCTTATCGAACTACTCTCCACCAAGAGCGAACTTATTTTCTTTAAGTGCCTCGGACGTTTCATTCTAGTGGATTTTTCATAATTCGTTATTGGAAAATCATGTAAGTGTTTTAATTTTATTAAATGCTTGAATTATTTGCTATAATTTTGTTATTAGTATTATCTCCAACGTATTGAAAAATGAAGATAATTAGAGAGGACATTATGATAAATTTAGGTCAGAGTGTAAATTTATAAATGACAATCTAGCTAATAACAACAGATATAATCGCAATTTATTCGACTGTAAGATTGTCAAAGGGGTGTGGTGGAATTTACTTAATTGTTTCGGATAATCAGTAAATCCTGAGGGATTAATTAAGCTTTCCTTTCTAATTTTGTATTGGAAAGATAAGAGAGAGAGAAGGGGAAAAAAGGTGGCACTTGAAAAATTTTCTATAATCTTTATAATCGCATAAATTGAATATTTTTCTGGTTAAAGAGTTTATTGATAATTAACTAAAGGCACACGAATGATGATGTACGGATGAATAAGCAAAAATAACTAAAAATAATCTCTTGATTGCTTGACCTTACAATAGATCTACTGGCAATGGTCCAAGAAAACACCCCCTTAGACACGCTACTCCTATTGTTCAAACAGCTTATTCAATGAATCAAAAAGCTTTCCGTTGACAAATAATACGATGATCATCTCTTCCTTTGACAAAACTCAACAAGATGTCTTGTCCTATTTCATAACGAGATCTATGAGGTGGATGACAAAAACTGTTTTGATGTGGCTTCTGGAAATATAAAGATAATATGATTTCATTCATCTTTAGAAAGCTAAACAATAAATCCCTGTTACGAATCATAGAAAAAAAAACAGAAGAAAGAAAGAAAAGAAAAAATAAGGTGCGTTTATATGCAATATCATAAATGTTTTTAGTCTTCCTATCTATTTAATGGAAAATCGATATAAAATCGTCCTAGTTAACTTTTCAAACAATGGAAAAATGAATGGATATTTGTCATATTTATGAGAAAACAACAAGATATTTTATGCATGGAGAAAAATTTCGAAGCTAAAAGTAGGGATCGCAACTCAATCATAGGAAACAAAAGAGAAAAGTGAGTATAGGAGTTTACTGAAAAATCTGAAAACGAAATAAAAGAAAACAAGAGTACCAAGTGAAGAACATATATGTATATATATATATATCGTTCAGGAGAGAGTCACGTAAGATTGAACAGAGTGCAAATGCAAAAAGTAAATGGTATGGCCTTTTCCATGTAAAACCGATTGAAAGATCGAAGAACATTTGCTTCAATCCTTTCAATGATTTAACTGTAAAGTATAGGAAGAAAACTTGATTCAAGTGAAAACATTTCGTGCTTTCCATATCGGAAGTGCTCCAATTCTATTTTATTCATCTTTTACAACTTTACAAGAGTAGATTTTAAGCTCCTTCTCAATAAGTGTGAACAGATTTATGTAGAGAACACAGTATATTCGATCAAATGGAAACTCGTCGAAAGAATATAATTAAGAAAAACGGGAAAAAATAAATAAATAAATTCAAAACTTTCTTTTATATTTATAGTAACAAATTCGACAGAAAAAAAAAAGTTTTCTTCATTTTAACATGGTTTCAGAGACGTGTAAGCGATATAAGAATGTACTGTTAGATCATTAGACCTATAGTAACATCATACTAATAGTTTATGATGGAACATTACAGTTAAAACAATTATCTGTAGGAATGTTACGATTATTTACCGATGTTCAAGATGTTCATTTATCCAAGAATAAACTTGCACAATTTTTTTTCCACAGAGATTTAAACTTTATCTATTAAAATGAAATTTTTATTAGAAAAATATTAAAAGGAATTAAAGGATTTAAAATATTAATTTTTATTTTTACATAATCTATATGCACGAAGTTACTGCTGTTTATTAATTATAGATTAAATCATTTTAATTGGAAATATTTAATAAATTAAGAGCAGCAAGAATTTTCGACAGTTTCTTGCCAAATAATTAATGTGTGAAGCGTCATCAAGTAATTAATTAGATAAGATGATGACATTTATTTATGATATTTAAATATATTTTAGATGGGCAATAAATTATTAATAATGTTTAAAGATTTAAGATAAAATAAACAAAACGTAAACTTAAAAATTACAGATTAATTTTTAAAAATATAACAAAATTTTAATTTTTAACTGAAAGCTTATATAGAGGTCTAACGTTTACAATGTATATATTAAATTTTGATGCGCTTAATGATGTAGCGAGTACAATTAAAATGATATGTAATTAGTTAAATTTTTGCTTTAAATTAATGTTTTATTGATTACTGAATTTTAATTTAACGTTTTTGATCGTTAAAATGCGATATTAAAGGGTATAACGACTGAATGATGTTACAGACGGAAGTGAAAATAATGCCGCCATCTTGCTTTTGAGTAGTAATAAGGATGAAATATTCGGCACGGAAGTAATTTGGAGGTTGTTTTTGGGTAAAGGATGTTCACTTACAATGGCATCTTTATTCACATTAAACACATTTACAAGAGTCTCTGCGGTAAAGGTTTCACTTTATCACCTGACCTATTTACAATTGACTGTACGGTATAAGTGACTATCCTCTTATCAAAGTAAGGAAACCTTAACAATGTGTTGTTATTCAATCAGTCCCTGGTGGTGTATTGATACCAAGAACCCGAACAATAGTTTATTGGTACAGCTTGTACATGCTGTCTGTCCCAAAGGCTCTTTCTATCTCGTTTCAAGAAGAATGTCTTCGGCATGTTTAATGTTGTCATCAATTACGTTAGCCAACAGTTTGTCTCCGGAGACAGTAGAAAGAAAGATTTAATTAAAATACTCTTTCAATCTATGATTTGTAATCTTGCAATTTATCAGTCAAGTAATCTATTGGAAAGTTTGCATTCTTCTCTGCTATTTCGAATCTCTAATTGTCTTATTAAATCTTCGAGGAAATCCCACTTACATACAGTTTCTATTGTCTTAAAGATCTTGAATTTCTTAGAAAAACAGATTCTAATAGTTTAATACTCTTAAAACCAAAAAAATAAATGAAAATTTTCCTCTAATTCCACTAGAAAAAAATAAAAAAAAAACGTTTTAAGGTTTGAATTTTAATTTTCCACTCCTTTTTTTTCTTTAAATGATAAACCAACGTTGTTATCCGTCGCCATATTAACATTGATGTAGGATAACTTCGTGGGGATGTTAATAAAATTTATTATATAAAATTAATGCTTATTTTATTACTTTTTTCCCCTTCTCTTTCTTTGAGCCGGAAAGAAAGAATCGCTACTGTAAAGCTTAATTAATAAATTCCGATTGATTCTGCAGAAATACAGTACGAGCATCATGCAGAAAAACCTGGATTAATCCCCGTACTTCATTATGTGAGATATTAAAATCTCCACACAGATAAGTTTAGCAATTAATCTATTAAAATCAATTAAGTCCGTTATTGATGTTCATTTTGTTAATCTTGCTCATTAAGAAAGCTTTATTCGACCATAATCCTCGAATGTTTGTTCGTAAAAATAATCTGAGATAATGTTATGCAACACAAAAATTTCAACCGGTAGTCGATATAGAATAAGATTTTTTCTTCTTTTTTTTGTGTGTGTGTGTGTATGCTTTTCTATAAGACTTATTTAATTCTGTTATCATTCTTAAAGTTATCCCGGTTATTAAAATCGTGCGGAATCTTGTACGATACAAGAAATTACGAGAGGATCATTTAGTTGCGTCCTCCTTCTCTATTGCGTAATGATCAATTATCCCAGTGAAGTCATTAATCTCCCAGACGTGCGGAGGAGAATGACGCTATCCGGAATTTAAAAATTCGATCATGCGCAGAATGTCTCACCGGAAGTAGCCCGGAAGATGTCTTCCGGCGGGACTTGCAGAAGTCCAAAATCGTCATCCATCAGGTAAGCGGGAAAGAATATTAATGACGACATTATCAGTATTGAAACGATCAATCCATCATTATGTCTATATTTTCACTTGTGTTAAAATTACGTATCGAAATAACTCATTTTTGTACTTCAATGGCAGAGATAGTTGTTCACCTTTAGTTAATTGTCTCTTTTATATATATACATATATAAATATTCGAATTTTTTTTTTACGATTTTTTTTTAAAGCCGGAGTTGTAAACGTCATCCATTAGAAAAATGAAAAAATTCACTATATAATATTGATTTTGAAGTCTAAAAGACTGTGTTTCTTTTTTCTTTCTTCTTTATTTCTCTATTCTTCATTCCCATTTTCATCATTTTCTTCCTAGCATGAAGGAAGGAGGAAAAAAAGAATGCTTGAAATTTAATCATTGGAGGATTATCGGCTATTACTTTTTTAAAGATTTGTTTGTTAACGTTACCTGATTATTTTCTTTTCTTTAAGAAGTTGACAGTAACAAAGCAGCACTCGAATTTTATCTTGAATATATTGTTTCCTCCACACAACAAAAACTGTTTTTCAATAATTGGAAAGAAAAACATTAAAGCAATTCGAGACTTTGAAGAAGAAAACACTATACTTAAGTATTAAGAACTTTTTTTTTATATATATTATTATTAATGTTTGGTATGAAGTATCACTTTTTGAAATTATATCAAAAATATCGGAAAATTATTATTATTTTCTAAGTTTTAATATCCTCAGATAGTATGTTATTCTCTAGAATTCTAGAATTTTGCTTAAAACCCGATTTTGTGGATAGCGGTGTTTACCATCCTATGGTTAATTAAGTATGGTCAAGATGCTTTGCACTATAAAAAATATGAAGTGAAAATTATTTGGTGAAGTTAATTAAGCATGGTCAAGATGCTTTGCACTATAAAAAATATGAAGTGAAAATTATTTGGTGAATTTTTTTTTACTTTTATATTGTTGGAAATACAACAACAAGAAAAGAACTCATCTTTGCTTAAAAAATAAGAAAGATTGTAGAACCTCTTCGAAAAGAAGGAATTCCAGTTAAAGAAGAACAACTGAATGGACAAGTCTCATCCAGAGTTCGGAAGTGACCATTTGGGGGCAAAAGGAAACGGAAATGTTGGACGGTGTGCGGTGAAATGGCGGAGTGGTGACTGCCAATGGCTCTTGTAATGACTCGGACTAAAAGATAGGAAGCGAACATAGAGAGATTTATCAGATTATAGGGAGCAAAGACTGCCCTCCAGTGATTAGCCGTGTTCCTTTACTTGTCATCAGTAATCGTTGTTCATTCCATTGCTGATACACTAAAGTAAAGCACGGAAATATTTTAAGGTCACAAAACTACCACTCCTCTGATTTATAACTTGTAAGATGCACTTACCAAATAACCATTATTGATTGAATTTTTCCATTAGAAAATATTCTTTTGTCTTATACTCGTATAATAAAACACTTTTAAGAAGTTAATTAAAATAATATTTGTTGCATTTTTTAAAAAATGAGAAAAGATGGTAAGAAAATTTTTAAGAAAAATTCCATTTTGCTGTATGTGAAGTTATGTAGTAATCAAATCTATCCTCTCGCTTTCTAGGGGATACACGACCTCGTTTTTATTGAAATCTCGCAATTTGGTGGATATTTGATCAATGATAGGGTATATTCCATTGAGAAATGAGATTTAACATCTGTCGATCGATAAATCTTCAGCGATGTCACGCAAAGACAACCGTCATTATCTTTATGGAGGAAGAGTGCTCTTAAGCCGTTTCTTTGTCTGATGTGTCTTTGTCTAGTGGTCTGAATGCAGAAAGAAACTCTTTTCTGAGGTAACGGGAATCTCACAGGTGTTAGTTTTCTCCCATTAGATGATAGAAGATCTTTCTCATAGACAGTAAGAAACACTTTTTCATTAGCAGATAAAATAAATGCCGAACTATATTGGAATCGGGGAGGAGGAAAGGGAAGAAAAACTAATTTTTGTTTATGAATCCAAATTTCTTGTAAGTATACCTAGAAAACATGTTTGCTCTTCCTTCAGAATTGTTATTCTGATTTGCATTACATGTTTTCATCCCGATATCCTTCAAAACAAATTTAAGTAAGAAGCATATGATAGATAAGCAACGAATTTAATAAAATGGTTTTATATATCTGAGCTATAAGAAAGTTTTTCTTTCTCCTTTTACCTGATAGAAAATCGCATCATATTGAAAAGTGCTTGTTTCGATTAAAAAAGAGAAAAAAAAATGGCTAACAGATGAAGCAGCAATATAGGATTTCACATAAGCTTTAACAAAAATTACAAGAAAGTTGATAACTTATACTTTAATATTTAATATTTCAAGGAAGAAATTTTTCATCTTTGAGGAAAAAAATTCTTCCCAAATTCCTTAAATTACCCAATTTTGTTGTTGAATAACTCAGCCATACATTTAAAATATTTTATTTTTGAATTCCCAAACTTTGTTACTTTAAATCCATAAAGACAAAGAGCACTGAAAGTTCAAATTTTATATATAAATAAAATCCATATTCATATTTCAATAATTCGTAAATTAACTAATTAATTTTAAATTAAAAATTAATTAAAATTATGTAAAAATGCCTCTTTGTTACTTATAATTTACCAAATTTATATTTAAAAAAAATAATTCTTTCTTTATTCTCGTTATTAATTTAAAATATAATTTTGTAGCAATCTTTATTAATAAAGTTATCTTAAACACACTCGCAACTGCACAAAAATATTAATGAAACTTCATTAAAAACAAATTTTCCAAGTAACAAGAAAGTGAGGAAGTAAAATTTAATTTACTTCAGCGTAAATATGAAAGTTAACTAAAGGCCAGGTAAGTAATCAAAACATTACCATTGGAAGACATTTTTTTTGAGGGGGTTGTTGATAAATACAAGACTTTAGTAAGATAATCGATTGGTTAACCCCTTGTTTAAAGAAACTGGTAGATGCCAGCTGCACCAATTCCCATACTAACTGAGAGAAGCAAAAGCTTGGAAGCTCCGCATCATACCATAACATTTTTATATTTACAACAGTGCATATCAAATTATATCTAGCAGGGGAGTTGCAAAGAGTGATAGCAGCATAACAAACAAAAATAATTTGCAAGAATTTCTATCGTCTAAAAAGTAAAAAGCGCTTTATTCTATTCTAAATAACTTTTTAAAATTTTTTTTTATTTTTTGCTACAAAGCAAACTTTCCAGTATGCAAACTTCGATCAAAAATTTACCTTTTGCTTTAATTATCAAAAGTTGTAATGCCTTAGATAAATATATTTGTATAGATTTTAATACGTTTCGGTACATCGTGTAATTTGCGTGATGGGAAGAGCATTTCGTGATTATATATTTAAACACGCTGTTTATCTATTGAAAAATATATATATATTGTATTAATTCTGTACGAGTCCAATAATGGAATGAAATGTGTACGTTATCGCCTATCAACAGACGTACAAAAAAGGGGAGGAAATGTTCTAGGACAGACCAATTATAAATCCTTGAGTGACAGCTACAAATTACTTAGAGAGCTAAGCGACAAAAGTCAAGTACCATATATACTCCTTTCCTATCTCACCCGAGGGAAAATGAACTCGAAATAAGCTGCTTACATCCCAGCACTCATTAAAACTTGATTTTTTACACGGTCGTTGAACAAGTTGCAATCTACTGGAAGGATTTTTTTTTTCATCCTTCTTTCCTCTCTTGCCTTTGTTGATGGCGTAGTAAAGATATGGAAAATGTATTAAATTGTCCATCATCGGCCTATCCTAAGTTGGGTCATTAATCAGGTATCGTCTTTTAGTCACAAGAACCATCCGAAGTAATCCAAATTCTAGTCATTAACTGATTAAAATTGGGCATCTGGCATGTAGAAAAAAAATCTTATCGAGCTTATTTTTTTCGCTTTTTTTATATCGAATTTATCTATTTTTAAATAAAATATGTCGTGTTTTTTACTTATAATTTAGGTTACATAAGAGGATATTAACTAATATCGCAAAGTTTTATTTAAATTTCGATGCATTAGCAACTTTTTCCTCCCTCTAATCAATACACTTGAAACAGTTTAAAAATAAATTTTACGGTAGTTCTAGAGTTATTATCGAATAAAAGTGTGTAAACACTGAATAAAATTAATTAAGAACTTTGAAATTTAGGAAGAAAAAATGTCATACCTGACGCTATGAGGCATTCTTTTGCTGGTGGAATATGAGAAAAATTAATAGGTAGAACTGGCTAATTTAATTTGGTCTATAAACTGGTTAATGGCGATGTTTAATGTCTTTTATACTAGTTATCAGGTCGGCTAAGTTAAATAAAATGAAAGATTCAAATGCGATAGAAATCTGAGAAAAACGAAAAACTGTCAGTTCCGTCCAAGTTCGGAAGAAGATCCGGAGAATCGTTATATTCAAGAAAGTTCAGTAGAAGAAAAACGGATAGAAAAAACACGATTCTAAACTTCATTTATCAACTGTCACGTTTCAGTGACGTTTTCCTGTGGATATTTTAGTGCACGTGACCTCTTTTCCTCCCTTCTCGGGAAAGAGAGAATATAGAAGCAAAGAAAACGAACTGGGAGGATTGTTTTACAGGGGTGGAGTTTCTTTCTCCGTTGGAAGGATTTTTGTATCTAGTGTAAAGATGCATCAGAGAGAGAAAAAGGGAATGTTAGCTTTCCCTCTTTGCTTTCTTTTTACTTGCAGGTATGGAGTCTTTATCTTTACCGACTTGTTCGACGTTACTATCTAACACATTTTTAAGATTCCATTACGATTTTACCGAATCCAATCTTTTCTTTTTCTTCTTGAACTTTGATATTTTTTCCTCGATATCTTCTTAATGACAAAGTTAAATTATTAATATGTGATCAATAATCACAGACATTTAGATGCACACTGACTTTTCTTCAGTAAAATGAAACTATTTTTGATGGAAATCTACCTATTACATTTTTTATTTTAACTAAAAAAACGTCGATTAATTATTTGATGCGACATAAAGGATGGTCTTTTATCTTATAAATATTTATCATAAAAAAATAGAAAATTTCAGACCTGTTTTTTCTGTTTTTCTGATATTCCTGTTTTTAAGATATTCTATAGAAATATTCTAGTTAAGTAATTATTTCACTGATTAGAAAAATGTTTGCATTTATAGAAAGTTATAAAATATCATTATAAAGATGTTTTCATTAACATCTTTTATGAGATAGAACGATCACGAACTGGAAACCCTGTAAAAGTAGATTAAGATCTACCTCTACAACAAATTACTTAATCCTATATCGAATACGTTAATAAATATTAGAAAAAAAAATGCATTTAATAAAATTAAAAGCGAGAAAATTACATAGATAAAATCATCCTATAAAAGTTTATACTAACATCTTAAACATGACAAGAAGAATCATCCTTTGCTATATATAATAATATTATTAAGATACTTTGATACGCTTCTTTAACATGTTCTTAACATTAATCTGTTTTAAATTTCAATTGAATGCTTAAAAGGATATTTATATATTTCAAAATTCAGTAAACATATTTACAATATTTCTAGAAAATACAAAAATTTTTTATTTTTTGTCTCATCTGAAGCGAAAAGAACTAAATCTTTTTCAGAAAAGCTATTATGGAAAGCCGAAAAGAATATTTATTTATTATTATTTTTTTGATTAAGTGGACGAGAATATTTATTTTTTCTTACGCTGTGATACATTGAAGTATTGGCACGGTATAATAAACAGTCCGTAGATAAGAAGAAATCCACACCAACTTGTCTTTCTGCAATGAAGTTATTTGGTTGTCAACTCTAGTTCTCAGCTGGATGTTATCTGCTTCGATATTAGCAAAGCCTTTGACTCTGCCGCACAATCTCTTAATCTACGTCTCCTGTTGTGGCCTCTCATAGTCTCCTTGCTAACTCTCCTGCATAGGAAGCAACATGTTTCCAAATCTGATTCTATCAACGTCACTTCTAATGAAAGTCGACGATTCTCACTTAACCTACTGCTTTTCTCTCTATATTATGGTATCGTCTATCACTTAAGGCATCACTTATAATACGGTAATTGATGGTCCTACAAATTTGATGTCTTACGTCCAAGTTACTATCATTTAAACATTTCCTGCTTCTAGCAAAGTGCAGATAATTTAGAAAGCAATTTTAAAATGATGCGTAACATATCTTGGTAATAAAATTTAAAATTGCAAAATTGTGAACTTTGCAACATCTGAGAATGAAGTAGGATGGAAAAGTATAAAGTTTTATCTTGAAGAAATCACTTTTAAGCATATTTTTTCTGATGTATTTAGTAAAGGGAACATCAGTTTAAAGAAATTTGATATTTTTTAAACTGAATTTAATGTACGTAAAAACACCACCGTTAGCAGCGTGTCGTGGCCTTTTCAAGAATCTAATCTACTGGAGAGTAAGTTATAAATCATTGAAGAAGAGCAGAATTCATTCTCTAAACAATTTATTTAAGTTTGGTTGTTATTTTCCGAACCATATACTGCCTTATCTATAGTATATTAAGTACTCACACATCCAATAGAACCAGGTATGAGGAAATTTCGAGCAGCGACATGCATTCCAATCGACAACGATGCAGGTACAGCCATCACAAAATAAGCTAAAACATCATACCAGTTAGCAGTTACTGCTAATTCCTCATTCCACATACCAAATATTGTAAACAGATAAAGCTATTTTCATAAGAATCTGAAGTGCCGAAGTTTCATTTATGCATACATCTGAACATTTTTTAAATTATTCAGAAAATGATTTTATTGCTATTATTTATACATTCAAAATGTGTGATATACAGCAATTGCTGGGTGGATAGTGAGGGAACACCAGTCTAGCCTCTGAGGTTATCTTCTACCATAAAAAGTAAAGTGAATGTATTTGGGGAGTTAACCAGCTGCTTCTGGCTACTTGAACTCGTTTTGATATCTTCAATGTTTCAATCGAAGCTTCTTACAGTGAAGAAGTCATTTTAAAAGTCGTTCAAATTCTTCTTTCTTGTTCAATTAAAGTTTACAGTCTCAGTTCAAAATTTTTAACACGGAATAGAGAACAATATATATAAAATGGCATCTTTTCCACTCCTATTTTCATTTTTATTAATACCATGCGTTTAATGAATATTAAATTTTAATATTCATTAAATTATTTAAATTATGAATTTTTATTGAGAAGTCACTTTTAATACTCGAAAGATTATAAAATATTCATAGTAGAATTTTATCTACACCATTCAGTTGTTCTTTATCTGAGTTGTTTAATCTACTTGCCCTCATATCCATCACAGGAGTAACAAATTAGAAGTGATCGCGAACGGGATCAATAATTCTTGACCTCTTAGGATTAGCAAAAGTGCTCTCATCACTCTCACTTCATCTATTTAAAATAAACAGGATAATAACTCTCTCCTACTAATTTGATATTGTTATCTTTATTTAGATTCATATTTATATTAAAATTATCTCCGAAACTTTATCATAAAACAATAATTAAATTCAACAGAAAAAATAATCAGGTTATTCTGCTGATTTTTTGGGGGATGCACTTTGCGATTTTGGTTCTGCTTTTTTTTTCTTTTCTCTTCTTTCACGGATCAGTCACTCGACCCTTTTTTTTTCTTTTTGGTATCCCAATCCCATTTTACGCCAAAGAAAATCCATTGATTTATTTAGGTGCTTTCGTTGTTTAAAAAAAAAATTCTCGATCTAGAGAAAGAAGCAATAAAAACATATTTTTGACCATATTTTGATCCATTTTTCGTAGCTAAAAAAAAAGAAATTTTTTTTTCTGATCACTCTTGGGAAACAAGAGACTTTTATAGTAACCAATGATTAAGAGATAGATCAAACTTCCCATTATAAAATATTTATCACTTTTCCATTATGCGAAGTAAATATTTATCATCCTATTTCATCAACTAAATTATACAAAATTACATTTAGATTTTAATATTCTGAGCAGACTTTGCTGATAAACTAATATATTTAAAAATAAAAAATAAAATAAATAAATAAATCGAATATTTACTTCACGAAAAATTTATACTGTAAATATTTTTTTTTTCTGCTAAAAAAATAAAGGGAATATTTTACGATTTTTTCTGGCAACAAACGGAAATCTAATTACGATAACATTCCATTAAATAATAACGTAATTTATAATTATTGCATTCTTTAGAAAACTGTGGAGAAAACTCATTAAAGTAATATCCGAAAATTTAGTTGTACTCACGAGTACAAAACACTTCAATGCATCGCAGCACCCCTCTGAGTAGCAGAACCACACCCTTAACTAGCTTTAAGGTACCGCCCTTTCCCAGATTCTTTACTGTTGATTGATACGTATAAAAATTTATTAGATTATCATTTAATAAAACGTAAACAATATATATAATACAGGAGTATCTACACAGCTCACTTTATGTTTAGCTACTTCCTTCTCTTTATCAAAATATGTTACAGACGAGCAACAGTACATCATGAAAAAAATATATGTTCAAGGTCTTTACTGGTAATAAGTAACATTATGGCTTTTTTTACAGAAAAGGTATTCAAAATGAGCATAATAGTTTTTATGTGTCACAAATAGTTTCAAAGATACGGAATTTTGACATTTGGAACGGTCGCCATCTTGTAAGTGACTTCAATGGCGTAACTTGCATAAAAATGAATAATAAACTAAAATTAGACGGAAAAATTAAAGAGATTGTTGTAAAATATATTTAATATCCTTTAAAATTATTACAACAACATTCAACTACAAGAAATAATTTTAGATACAGTACATCGTCGTTTTAACGTTTCCAGTAGTTGCCATGCTGTTACGAGACGAGATAGGCTCTTCAAAATTAATAGGCATGTATCTTGAATAATAAACAGTGACCTCCTAAAATTTGAGTGCTCTTAGATGTTTGGTTCTCGAGTTATCTTGTGGACAGACGAACGGACGAAAATAGCGTACATATAACAATTTTTTCTTTTTATTTAAAAATTGACTGTAGTGTTATGCGATTTAACGGGAATAATAATTCAAAGAGAAATCTCGTCATTTTAACAGTCAAAAGCGTGAAAAATAAAGTGAAAATTGCAGTAATAACGTTGTAAGAAGTCATCGCTTGTTACAATAATTCCATTTCCGAATATGGCCTTTATCCAATTCTGTATTTTTATGATATATCATTAATATAATTATTGCATATCTCTCTAATGGAAACTAGAATGATATTGAATTATTCGAAAACTAATTTAGTTGGACCGTTTCCAGATAATTAAATGTTTAATTTATATTCTGCAGGTCGGTTTAAATTCATCAGGAGAATCTGTCTTTCTCTCTCTCTCTCTCTCTCTTTCGATAGGCAATTTTTTCGTGTTATCGCATATTTTTCATATTCGAAATTATTTTAGCGTCAGAAATAATTATTCTTTAGAATTATCTCTTCGCTCTCTTTCATATTCATAAGTATTCCTGCTTTTTTTCCCCCCAAGTTTTCCTCATACCAACGAATGTAACCTTTTGATATATGATGCGCTTAGTACAAACTGGATAAATTTTTAAAATTCCGTAACACTGCATATGGTTCGCAACCTTTGATATTTTTTTTTAATAAAAAATGTAAATATCAGATTTTACTGGATGTTAACAAGCATAAAAAAATGACACACGGTCATTCCCATAATATCGAGTTACACAAAGTTTCTTAAATAGGTTATTTTAACTAAAAACACGTTTAAGCAGTCATAAAAATTAATCTTATTGCTAAATTTTGATATAATTTTTGAATATTTTAAAAATATATTTGAAAAATTTAATTAAATTTATGTATTTTTTTCTTTTAATAATATAATTATTTACGTTCTAAAGTAAAGTTTTCAGCATCTTAAGAAGGGAGGAAAAGTTTATTACAAACAGTTCATTCTGAAAAACATTATCAGAGATAATTATGTCTGTAAAAATTTAAATGAATCATTTCTAGATGAAGTTTCGACTTTATTAAAACATTTCTTGTGATTTAAAACTCTGAACCAAGCAAAAATTTACCCTCAACTTCCCCTTGAAAATAATCTGAAGGGCGTGTGTGCATAGAGTGCTCTCAATAGCTCCTTCCAACAGCAGTTTGGGGGATGAAAAATCTGCTTTGATTTACAGTCCCTAAAAGTTCAAGCGTCATTCTAGTTTGGGGCTTAATTCCAGCTGAGAGGGAACAGTAAATTTTGGTATCAAATCAACTTTCCGTCTTGTAGCCTCAAATCATATATTTTATCCTCTTGGATCTTTTCTAATCCAAATTTTATGAACTAGAAAACCGCCTGCATCTACAAATTGTTATGAAAGAGTGATTAATTTATCGTTCAATGTTTTATAAGTAGGTAAAAAAAAGAAGAAGAGGAAGAAGAAGTACGGCGTACATTTGTTGACATTAGAAAAGTTTCGATGCTAATAACGCTTCTAATTTTTGCGATTTAACTTGATTAATGAACTTTTAGCGGTTACTTTAATAATTAGAACTGGTTTCATTTTAAATATTTAAGTATATTTGTTATTCAAAGCTGGTATTTCATTCGTGGGAAAATGGCATTAAATTGTTTTTCCCACGTCGTCATATGAATCTTAAGGAGGATAGACATCAACATCTATCGTTAAAATTTTCTGACGATAATGATCTCAAATAGATGTTCCATTCTGTAATCCTTTTTAATATAATGTAATGCAGTGTACCGTAGCCTTATAATGCAATCTTCGTATGTGTTCTGCATGCATAATCTTCATTGAAATCTTTAATGGTTGTCATTCTTTAAAAGAGAGTGCATTTATGATGTTGCAGTACGAGCTATCCGGAGAAACTTAATAGCCTATTTCTCTTTTAAACAATTTTTATATTTACGTATCTAACTAATTTAATAATTATACATATATTTTATGTTAGAGATCATCTTATATAGAAATCAATCACAAAAGTATTTGGGGGAAAAACAATCTCGCATAACAATACATTAGTACATCTCGGTTCTATCTACAGCATCAATTTTTGTCTATTTATAGACCACGACTGGTTTGAGTGTCATAGGGCATAGTACCATTCATTATATCGGCGATGCCTCTCCCATGTGAGTCAGATTAATCACAGTTCTCCCTTCTATAGTCGCTCTATCAGGCGAGCTGAGAAGATCCACCCACTCACTATATGAGATGTTACCACGATCAGCTTGACTTATCATTATCTGTTGTTCCCCAAGGAGAAGAGAGGTCAGATCTTGCAATCAGTTCCGAAAACGTTATATCCCAGACTGGGACACGGAGAAAGCAATTCCGATTTGCTTTTAAAATGGAAGGGTATTGAATGTTGTTGTATCCATTCTTGAACGTTAGAAATTTCTTCTTTGAAAGTGGCAAACGATTTCTAAATTTCTCTCTCTGGAGTAAGTATATTTGCCGACTCCATTTATACATCAACAGCATTTTTGAGTTGTTTGTGAAAGTTTTTTGTGTACGGTTATAATATAACTTATGAAATTCTATTCATTCACACGTATCGATGTTTACTTTATCTTTACAAAGCACTTAAAAGCTGAGAAATTATGAATTAAATAGATTTTCCCCCTTTCTTTAGTAGCTATTCTTTATCAGACTGCTTAGTACAAAGCAATAGAATGCTATATCATTCATGTGATATTTATAGAACTAATGTAGTAGCATCAGTAAAGTTTTTAAAAAAAAATCTGACGTTTGTTTACTTTTAATTTTTCGATTTACAAATATTTATACGCGAAAATCAAAACCGCCAATCTCTATTCTTAGCCCAAAACTTATTATCTCGAAAGAATTTGATACGATGAACATCGATAATTCGGGAGTAAAGTAATTAAATTTTATAACTACATTCATAAATTGATTTTCCTTTCTTATTTCTGTTCTCTGATATGTTCCGAAAGTTATTAGCATCGTATTGGATCTTTAATGACAACATTAATGGTTAATGTATAACAATATATTTGAAAACTCGGATACTATGACCATTTATCCATTATCCATTAAGCAATAAATGAAAAATATAATCGATTGTGCGCAAGCAAAATTGTTAAAATGTTTTAAGAAACTTTGATTTAAAAGTTTATAAAACTTTCTCTTTGTGTTTGTTTACGCCGAATAAAATTTGATAATATAGGATATAGGATCCTATATATATATAGGAGTATATATATATATAAGATGTTGCTTCTACTTCCATTATTTCCTTATTGGAAAATCGATTAATACAATCTTGGTTCTTGGAGATATCAAGTTAATAACGATACACGTCGCAAAATAAATCAAAATTTAGGAAAAATCGATCGATATATACGAGGAAAAAATGATAGAAAGAAATTTAAAAAAGAAATTATTATATTAAATTTATCGGTTGAAAAGAAATATATGATGGAAGAAGGGACGATGGTTAGAAATGATGGTTGTGATTCAATCATTGAATCACAAATGAGATTCTATAAAGTATCGGTCTAACAATTGAGGGTTTTTGGGAAAATAAGAATTTTTGATTTTTTTTTCTATCCGTTTTCAACTGTTGCTGGTGTGGTTGAAAGGAAACGTTGTACGCTTCTGGTTCCTGTTGCTATAGCAACAGAAGATGCGGCGACGCTCCTTTCAACAAGGTGATGGATGACCTTCAATAAAGCAATAGATGACCTTCGCTAAGTCGGTGTCTTTTTATGAAAAGTATGGAAGGGGGAAGTAAAAAAGAAAGAAGGAAAAAAAGAGAAAGAAAACCCGAGCTAACGAAAATGTCTTTCAACTTTCTTCATTTTTATAAGTAAAAAGTTTTTCACATATTTGAAATAACTTGATGAAAATTTTCTACTTCATATAAGTTTATCAAAGAATTTGCTTGAAAACGGGAAATTAAAGTAAATATTTTGTTTTCACTTTTATTGATAATCAATCATTTTCTGAAATTTCTCTTTAACTTTCGAAAATTAAAGATTATAAACTATTCCGAGAGAAGTTTTAGAAAGTTATTCTATCGCTTAAGGATACAGCAAAAGTTTAATCTTAAATTCTGAATATAATTTATAGATTACAACAAATACTTATCAAATTTATTTACTTTAATATAGTTGTTATCGTTTATTTTACTTCCAACTGACTCAGGACATAAGTAGAGAAAGACACGCTTATAAGAATAATTCCAGCGGTTTTCAAGAAGAAAATCTGTAAAAATCTTAAATTAGGTAAGACATTTTATAAAAAAATTCCAAAATTAGGGAATAATGATTCGGAATAATCACTAGATTTATGGTAATAAATCAATGTTCCGTTTTCAAGAAGAAAATCTGTAAAAATCTTAAATTAGGAAAGACATTTTATAAAAAAATTTCAAAATTAGGGAATAATGATTCGGAATAATCACTAGATTTATGGTAATAAATCAATGTTTGAATTTCTTCGGTTGCAGTTGTCTATCAGTCTACAGTATCATTTTAAGCAAAATACTCAAATATTGTTTTAAGTTCTAAAGAAACATGCTTATCCTAAATAGCAATATGGATGTAATGACACTGTCAGAAGTTTGATTAATGAGTGGGCAGACACTAATGTACTCGCACTCATCTCAATACAACACTTTCGACCAAGGCGAGTGGCCAGATGTTGTTTTATAAGTGAACGTTTAAAGTTTCTTCAAAAGAGAAAAAAAATTATGATAATAAAAAATAGCATTCGTTCTTAACAAGAATTCTTGTAGATGCATCGAAAAACATTTCCTTTCCTCTCGATTTTTTTTTCTTTTGAATTTTTCAGAATGGAAAGCGTATAAGAAACATATAGGAAAAGATTCTAGTAGTTAATGATTGCATTTTGATTGATAGAACTGTTTAATGAATGAAATTTTAACCTGAAGAATGCTCGCAGAAATTTTAAATTTTACTTTTATATTAATTTTATATAAGAAATTTTTTAAAATATTTAGAAAGGATAATCGATTTTGATTAATTAAATAGCACATCAGATAAATATGTTTAATTATTATTATTTTTTTCTTATCTTAGAAAATTCTATTTTTATAGTTTTTATAACGAAATTTTATTCTGTTTTATTTTATTTTACTTTTTTATATTTATTGTGAAATTCCTGTTTATAGAAAAATAAAATATTTATTTAAATGCGATAATATTCATTACAGTACATTAAAAAATTATTATTTAAAACTCTGATTATGTTAGTTATATCACAAGATCGGAAGAGCGTCGTGTAGGGAAAGAGTGTAGATCTCGGTGGTCAATTTCTATGATAGAGGAGACTTTAAATTTTCGTTGTTTAATTTTATAAAATTTTCCGTTCTAAAAAAATAAATATTTATGCCATATCAATAAAGATTGTCTGGAAACTATGATTGATCCGATGATGTAATATATTTGAACAACACTTTTATGCTAACTGGGGTGAAAATTTACGCTCTAATGAAGGTAAAATTGCAGCTAACTTGAAAACTTATCGATCGAATAATAATAATAATAATAATTTAAAAAGAAAAAAACCATCAGTAAATGCATTTAATTTTTTTAAATAGTAAAAATCATTAGTATTTTAATTTGTTTATAATAAGTAAATTATTTATTTTAATTCAATTAAAATTTAACAGCTTCTCTAATTTTTGCAACCTTTTTTGTATATATTGTTTATTAATTATTTGATAATAATATTTGTGTTCTACTCAGAATTAAGTCAAACAAATTAATCTATTGAAGATAAATAATTGATTTACTACGTGAGAAAGTCAGTTTGATGTTATATTAGAAACGGCACTACGATAATGTCTGCTAATTAATGCCATGTGATCTGCAAATCAAGTGGCAGATATCACATTACTAAAACCATGACAGGCGTCAATTAAACAGCTTATTAATGTTGGAGGAAGTAAGCAATTTGCTGACTCTTCATGATTTATTAGCGATATACCGATAAAGTTGATATATATAAGTACCTAATTTCGCCTAAACTACTTTGGAAGATTTTATATTACTTTTGAATTTAATTAATTAAACTGTAGATGCAAGATATTCAATACGAGAAGTTAATAATGATGGCTACTTCGTTGGAAAAATTCTACCTTTTAAAACTTAATTTTGTGATTAATAAATAATTTTCGTTTACTGCTATTTAAAAATATCTTTATAATTAATATAAATGTTTGTTTGTGCGAATAAAAATAAAATAAATGCTTAATAATCGATCTACAATATTCGAAGATACGAAAAATTTACTTATTTTAATTTTTTAGATTGCTTTCTTCGTCATTCTTTTGCCTGGTTCGAAATACAAACTATGATGTATGTATATAGATATATCGTATATAAAATGCCGAATTGGCTGTAATCCAAACTGTTTTCGTGTTTTTCTTTCTGTGGAATGGTAAAAAGATACTACCAAAAACTTAAAAAAATGAAAAAAGTTTGATTAAAGTTGCATAACATGTCTCCTAGAAGCTTTCATATTTTTCTCTCTTTTGAAGACGAGTAAAAAGAGGAAAAAAATGTATCAACAATAGAATTTTGTGACAAACGACACAACCGGATGACGTCATAAAAGAACGACAATTAAGGCAAAAGAAAAAGTTTTTGTATCTTGAAACTATAGTAGTTGTATGTGTGTGTGTGTGTGTGTGTGTGTGTGTGTGTATACGACTAGATACCAGAATCCTAAGGAAAATGCCAAAATTCTTTGTTTCTAGTTAATGAAAGTCTAACCTTGATGTTTATGATGCTGTGGGAGAATAATTAGTAGCAGCGACCTATTGTAATAAGTAATTTAATTATTCATAGGGGCTGAGAGTCAGACAAAGGCCTGGAGGGATGCCTCTGGCTTTGGGCAGAAGCGAATTAAACAGCAGGATGGCTAGCATCCTCGGGTCAATCTGCTGCCGTCCATTGCTGTTTGGGTAATTAGGTTTGTCGGGCGAAATCAACTAAGAATAATTACCAACACCAAATATAATTTAAAAATGCTCTTCTTGTAATTTCTCTCGTAAATTATTATAATATACGAATTAAAGCTGCAAACCGAAAAGAAGAGCGTATAAAATATATATACATATAATAGCCAACAGTCTTAAATCGAGAAAAGGGACTATATTTATTACTGTAATTAAATAAATGATTGTTAAATTCATTCAATCTCCACAGCAACACCTGTTTAAAAAAGAATTTGAGATCCATTTAATTTAAGACGGTTAAACTTTATTAAATTGATTATTATTACCGAAAACAACAATTTGAGGCATTACAAATAGTGGAAATATCTAAAAAACGTAAAATAATACTCAAAATAAGAATATTTCTAACCAAATACCAGAGTATATGATAAATGTTGACGTATTACTTCAGTTTCAATTGTAGTATTGTGAATGAATGAATGTCGATTTCAGTCCTGAATGAATGAATGAATAAATGTCTATTTCAGCGTAGCGTAAAAAAAGAATGAATGAAATATTCTAGCATATCAATGAAAATTTAAATAAATTGGCATAATTATAAAACAAACACGATATTAATTATGTTGTCTAATGCATACAATGCCATTTGATGCATTTAATATTGTTAATACTTAATTATAATATTTTTTATGTTTTTAATTACAATTATTAACATTTTATTAGCATAATTATTCTTCATTTTATTATTAAAAAAATATATGTAGAAATTATATTTTCTAAAGATGTTTTAATTTTCTTATTATTGCTAATAAATATTTATCAAATAAATTAGTCATATAGAAGGATTAAAATTGTTGAGCGTCATTTCTTCTTTAATCGGAAACCACAAAAAGTTTTGATTTCCAAACGATTCAAACTTGGAACGAAACCTAGGAATATTTTTCGTTTATCACTGTCTATAGAACGAAGAAGATGAGAGAAGTTTGCGAAAGAAAAATGGATTATAGATGACTGGCATAGCACCGAAGAGTCGGGTGACAGTTGGAAAATACGACTTAGTCTGGTGCAAATCCGCGAACGACAACACCTTACTCCATTCTTCATTGGCATCGTTGACAGGCATTCGCATCTACCAAAAAGAGGCTAAATTTATCTCCTGTTGTGTCACAAAACGTATTGGCCAAGAGGAAAAAAATACTGGGGGGGTTTTGAGGGAATTGATAAACGTTTCGTCGTTCCCACTTCAGATTAAGGTACTGAACAACTCTCTCTTTCTCTTCCACTCTCTCTCATATTATTGGGCAAAAAGAATTGAAACGAAACTAAAATTTCATCCGTATATGACGTGTTTTGCTACTACTATTCTTGAAGTCCTGGGAATTGTTTTACGTTTGTGGATTCTATCATCTTTTCTACAACAAGTTGACAGCTTAAAATTGAACTCCATCCATTATATTTCTTACCAATTGAATAAAGGATAAATTTAGTAATCTCGATACTGGCCCCATTATAAATGGATTTAAAAACATATAACGCTTTAAAAGACAGCATTAGATAAAATGGTTTCAAAACTTATAAATAGCTTTATGGCAAAATAATCTTATCGTAAAATAAAATTTCGTTCATGAGATTGAATATCTACATATTTTATAGCATAATTTAATTCTTTATACCGTGCACTGTAAAGAATACTAAACACTCGAAAGAATGCTATAAAAAGAAGTTATTGAGAAGTATAAAACGTATAGTTTTTTCACCGAAACTTTACAATAAAGCAATTATGTTCTAAAGAATATTCATTTATATGAAAAGAAGATAATTATTGCATGCGTTGGAAAATTTTTTTTAAAATTCAAAGGCAACCTAATGAATTCTACAATAGGCATTTTTAAATTACGTAAATATTTAAACATTTTATCGCAAAATATTTTGTGAAGCTATTTTTATTACAATATTAATGTTTTACCCCATTTTAATTCTAAAGAATGCAGTTTTCTTCTACGAGCTTGCCTGCTTTGCGGAGAAGCCAACGCTAAATATTAATAAATTTATGAAGTTTAAAGGTTAATAAATGATGAAATGCAATTTAATAGACTTTACGTTTAATATTATACGTGCTAATAAATGTTTTGTTTTATTAATTAACCGTTAATAGAGTCTGTAAACGCGTTTTAATTATTAAAAAAAAATTGAATAAATGTCAATTTCAGCGTAGCGTAAAAAAAGAATGAATGAAATATTCTAGTATATCAATGAAAATTTAAATAAATTGGCATAATTATAAAATAAACACGATATTAATTATGTTGTCTAATGCATACAATGCCATTTGATGCATTTAATATTGAATATTTTATATCAATTGAGCTGTCAACACCATTTGTCTGCATTCTCTTTACAGAGAACGAAATGAAATCCAATGCAGAATTAACGTCAAGTTTCGTTTCGTTGATGTATGAGTTCTCATTGAAAAGAAGACATGGTTAACATTTCATGCCATTAATAAGAAGACGACGACTATTTTAAAATACTTTCAAACTATTTATTAAGTTGGGCAAACGTTTCTCTACGTATCTATGAATATTCAAACTCAGTTTATTATTACACAAATTTGATTAATGCAAATATAATTATGATACTTTTATTTCATTTTCGATACCTCTGCAAAGATGGTAATCTAGAATAAAATATAATAAATATTTTTGAGTTTGGTATATACAGGATAACTTATATTCCAGGTTTCTTATTAAAAAAAAGTACTACGACAACCGGAAAGAAAAATGTCAACGTTCAGTGTGACAAGAGAAAACATTTCTCATTATTTTCTTCGAGAACGTGAAATTATAGGTGATGTCATACTTGAATAGCCATACTTTTAACGACGGTTTTCCCTTGCGTTAAAAATATTCTAGAGGAAAGTCTCAGGATATATTAGACAGTTTCTTCGATAGAAATTGTTTTTCTTTCTTTCTTTCTCGCATCTACTCTTACAAAATAAGGCAAAGAGTTAGAAAGTAGTTATTAGATCGTAAAGTAGACTTGATGAGAATTTACTAAGACATCTATCGTATTGTCTTCGAAATAAGTTTCCTGTTCAAATTAAAATTTCGGGACGGAGTTAATCAGCATCTCTTTCTCCTTTATTGGTTTGTTTGAGTAAAAATAAATAAAACCTATTGAAAAACCTTTTGTAATGCACTGTCAAACTGTTTCTCAGAGTTTTATAAAAGATATATCCAGGCTGGCAAACAATGGACGAATTTTAGAGCTGTATAAACATTATATATATAAATATAGTCAATCATCTTAATTTGCATTCAGCATGTTAAAATGTCTGCATAGATTCAAAAACATTTTAAAATTCTCTACGCGTATTTAAATGTTTTAAAACTTTTTTTTAAATTTACCACAACTCGATTAATTTAAAAAAAAAAAAAAACAATTTTCGACGATAAAATCGCATATTTTAGCGTGTGTTACTTATATATAATTAAAGTCGAAAATCCTGTTATCTCTTGTCGTTCCTAGACTTAATGTTAGGGCCTCTTATCCGATATAGAGGGTCAAAAATTGAAATATTGCCAATTAATTCACTCCCGCCTACTACAGTAGGGAGAAACTTGATACGAATAACAACTTTACAACTTTATTGTACGAGAAACAATGGTTTATTTGATCGAATTTTAAGATAAAAATTCTTATTAAATAAAAGGGAATATATATATAAATGTATATGCATTAGAAATTGCTTTTTAAAAAAGAAAATCTGATACAGGTACAATGCTAAGTATTTACATTTTCTTGCATGCGAGTTAATAGGATGGAGAGAGTAAATGGCGGGAGAGGATAACAGGAACATTACATGTAGACGACAGACCACCAGATAGAATTCTGACAAATGCACATTGGATGGTGAATGTCATTAGTTAGGAACCCCTCTTTCTGTTGGGTCTGTTCTATTTGCCTAGACAGGGGTTGACTTTGCGCTGATGTGCCAGTGGCCATTTAAATAAAGAATATACAGCACACACCTGTTGTAAACTGCTACAACAATTAATGTTATGCTCGTTTCCTCTTACTTAAAAGGAGATTTAATTATAAATTACCCATTTATTAAATTTTAATAAAATTTCTATTAAAATCTACGCGCGGACAATTAGATAGAATAATATGATCCTATGCTCTGTATATTTCCCATAGGCACAATGGTTCAGTATTCGCGAAGAATTTGCAGAACGTAACTAGTAATATGATCCTATGCTCTGTAAATTTCCCATAGGCACAATGGTTCAGTATTCGCGAAGAATTTTCAGAACGTAACTACCGCGAATAACGAGAATCGACTAGATCTGTAATTTGTTCATATATCGTAAAAAGTAGTACCGGTATGCATCTATACGAAATAAATGCATGTGAAATATATAATAAACAATTTTTGAAACTATTGTTAAGATTATCCGAGAAAATTAATGCGGCTTTTATTGACCCAGAAAGAAATTGATGGCGGCTCTCAACTATTTGTGATTCTCCTATGTAGCTCATAGTAACATGGTAAGTTAGGCCACCCCTGGCATAAACTGTTTTGTTTTATAGTTTTTCTTACGGATAGATATTATTCATAAATTTAAAATATTTTGACTTATACACACACACATAATTTTATAAAAAAAATAATAAATATGATTAAAACAATCTTTGAAGAGTTTTTTGAAAATCGTTTTTTTGCATCTTTGGATCGTAGTAGTAGAATATAATAGCACACATGATTTATAATAAATTGAGAAATGTAATCGAATTATTGATTAGTTTGCTGGAAAAATAAAGCTTGAGTTAAATGATCTATTAGAAAGCACAATATACTGGCTATTGATGAAGTGATACTGCTATTAATGTTTTAATTTGAGAAAAATTCTTAATTAATATTTTATGTTTTTATATCATGTTGTAGTTTAAAAATATCGATTGAATTATGTATCATAATAGATTTTTAAATTAAAAATTTGAAATATAAAAATACTTGCAGTGTAAATCGCATAAATGCATATAAATGATACGCAATAGAAAGATGCTCAATTTATGGCAACAGTTGCTTTATTTCTGTTGAAAATTCGATTTTTATAAATATTTTCTTCCAATATCAACTTAGAACGAATGTAAGATGATACGCCATATAAGAGAATGTTTTTCGTATGCACAAAACTAGTTCTGCTCCTGGCTATAGTCAACTTTCTTCTGATTTTCCGCCGATTATTATGCGACACAAGTTGCTTCACTTCTAAACTTGATAAATGAAACTTAAATATCTTTTCCACGAAAATAATTTTAGTTTAAAGACTGGAATGTAATATTAATAACTTTTTTCACCAGTTTTTTTTGTAGCAATCGCATTCTTGAAACTCTTGCAGTCGGTAAAAAATTTTTTTTAATATTTTTATGCAAGTATCTGTCTATATTTTTTTTTTATAAGATATTTCAAAGAAAATACTGCAGATATTTCTGTAGAATATTTTATAACGAAATATAAATAATCTTATTAGAAAAAATTGATTTGTGTATTTATAGACAGAAATAGAGCAAAGATATTATTCGATCCAGAACAAAAGCAAAATTTTCGTCATTAATAGTTGCCTAAATGAAAATATCGATTTTAAATTGCAATATTAGAAGAAATGATTGATAAAATACTAGTCACTTTATAGTAGTGGTCTCAAAACTTTTTAAATCGTGTCACTACTTTATAGGTAAAGAAAAATAGCATGCACCCATGCAATAAATATGTATTATGACGAGCAAAAAAGTATCCTTGAAATTTCTTATCAACTATTTGCCATCAAGTAATAATGCAACAGTATTTATGCATGAAAATTGTTTATAATTTAAAGTCAGCTTTAAGATAATTATTGATTCAAACAATTAAAAAAAAAATTCCTAACTTACTATGTCACTATGAGCTACATAGGAGAATCAGAAACAGTTGAGAGCCGCCATCAGTTTCTTTCTGGGTCAATAAAAGCCGCATTAATTTTCTCGGATAATCTTAACAATAGTTTCAAAAATTGCTTATTATATATTTCACATGCATTTATTTCGTATAGCTGCATACTACTTTTTACGATATATGAACAAATTACAGATCTAGTCGATTCTCGTTATTCGCGGTTGATAAGAAATTTCAAGGACACTTTTTTGTTCGTCATAATACATATTTATTGCATGGGTGCAATAAATATGTATTATGACGAGCAAAAAAGTTATTTAAAGGTAAAGAAAAAGCTATTTTTCTTTATCTATAGAGTGGTGCCGCGATTTAAAAAGTTTTGAGACCACTATTATAAAGTGACTTGGAAGGTCATATCATTTTTTCAAAAAATATAGATAAAAATCCGGTAATAAATTTGAAACTTTGAACATTTGCCAACATAATCATTATGCTTATTTATACTATAATTAATTTTTGAAGCTGTAGCAGAAATTAATGAGTAATTATTGTTAACTTTCTAAATAAAGTAGTGGCTTCATCGTAAGAAAAATAGCACTACCGGTAATATACGGGACTTAATTTTATTCTTAAAGCAATAAAAATAATGTTGCATATAAATTTAAAAAAAGTCAATTTTAAAAGAATCAATGTGATCACAAAAAACTGACAGATATGTATATTAAAATGAATGAAGAATGGTAATGTGTAACTGGTTGACAATCAAAAATACAGCAACTTCAGGACCTGAGGATTGACGGATTTTTGAAAATTCCGGATATATATGCCGAATATGGATATATTGTCCATACGGTAGGACAATTCGTCTCATACAGATGCGAGCATGTCTGGAGTTACTGCAATTTTTACATAAAATGTTCATAAGTGCTCAGTGTGTCTCCCTTCAGATGCTCGGCATATGAAGGGGGACACATTGAGACGAATTGTCCATACGGTAGGACAATTCGTCTCATACAGATGCGAGCATGTCTGGAGTTACTGCTGCCACTGCTGCTGTAATCCGATTTTGCAGTTCATCTACAGTAGCTGGGAATGGAGGCCCATAAACAGTGTCTTTAATATACACCCACAAGAAAAAAAATCACACACAATGAGGTCGGGTGACATAGAATGTCATTCATGCAAGTTCCTCATCGTTTGCGGTCAGCCGGATGGCCGCGTCATTCCTCATCGTTTGCGGGATGGCCGCGTGGTAAAGCTGTGGCTTACCATCTTGGAGGATCCGGGTGTCACAATTCCAGTCTTTCAGAAAGGGTCCGGGCCCGGCCGTTGAACCCCATTCTTCAATCATTCGGTTGACCCCATCATGGGTGTTGGCCAGCCTGTGATGGACTCTACAAGTGGCCACCGCTAGATACAAAATATCCCATGAGAATATGGCGGCTTAACCTAAGTAACCTAACCTAATCTCATCGTTTGCACCCTTACGGCCATCCATCGTTGCGAATTGTGTTGTTCAAGAATCTTCGAACATTCTGGTGCCAATGCGGTGGAGCTCCATCTTGTTGAAAAATGAAGTCATTGGAATCAAGCTGTAACTGTGGGAAAAGCCAATTTCTTTAGCTTTTCCAAGTATGACATTCCTGTGACAGTGTTAGCCAAAAAGAAATACGGGCCATACATCATTTTTAGAAAACCTGAGCACTTAATGAACATTTTATGTAAAAATTCATGTTTAATTGTGTAATTAGCCAAAAAGAAATACGGGCCATCTTTTTTTAGAAAACCTGAGCACTTAATGAACATTTTATGTAAAAATTCATGTTTAATTGTGTATTTTAAAAGTAATTCCAAGTTCCTAGTTTGATAAATAAAAAATTTATACCCTTTTGAAATCGGATGATTCTTTTTGAAACACCCTGTATATGGATGCTAAAATAATTAGCCAGGTACTGTCTTATAATTTATGGTGCTGCTAGTCATAGATAAATTCTATATTAAATAATTGTTTATATCAATCTATGAAAAAGATTTCGAAATGATTTCTATCGATATTCAATATAATAATAATGACTTTATGAATATTTTAAAAGTAAAAAATATAAGCAAATGTTGAAAGATATTGATATTGTTACAGAAATCGCGCCATCTCACATTATTAATTACAACATCCAAAAAGAACGACACAGAAGTTACGAATAAGAGTAATATTTTTAACAGTATTTCTCAGCGACAATCCGCGAATAAGCGCGAGAGTGCCGCGAAAATCGAATTTGTGGGTTACAAATAAATTTTCGCGAATAGTCGAATACGCGAATACCGAGAATCGATTGTATATTATTTTTTTATATTAAATAAATGTTTACTCCATATTAACTATTGACCATAGAGTCGCATGTTGCTCTCAAGCCGCAATTTGGTCACATGGGTATATGCTATACTTATACAGAATCATCATGTATGAGAATCTCATTTATGAATTTAACAAACAAAATATTTTCAATAATGTGAATAAAATATAATCAACACACAATATATGCATTTTGCTGTTCCCAACAAAATGCATATATAAATATCAAAAATTAAAAAGCATGAAAAATTTATTCATTTTAAAATAGTTTTCTTTATATGGATCGTTACGAAACTTCCTTTTTCCGTCAGTTGTGATCTGAAACTATTTGTCATATAACGATTAAGATTTCTGTAAAAAAAAAATGATTTAAAAATGATTCTTCATATGATGATAAAACACACTTTGATAACAGAGAAAGCACTTTCGAAAATATTTTCCCTGAAACTTTTAACAGGTTAGAATCTATTTTTTTTTTTTTTAATTTTTAACAGAATGCAACACTAAAAAATATCTGGATAGAAAAATAATATTAAGTTTCTAATACTTCCATTAAATTTATTTACAGCATCTAAATGAAATTTAAAATGACAGATGCTAAAAGTTATTCAGAATATCAATAAATTGACAAGATAAAAAAACAAATTCGTTCTGAAAAATTATCACGAATTTTAAAAGAATAATTATTTTCCACAATGAATCGTCAAATGAATATTTTTATTTCGAAACAAAATGCTTAATTTTATCAAATAAATTTTTAAATTTACTTAAAATAATTAATTAATTATTATTTTTTAATAAATCTTTATCGATTGTTCGAAATGTTTACTATAAAATATAACAAAATCATATAGATGTTCCCCTAAACATAGATAATTACTGATATTTATCTTTAGAAAAATGTAAATAATTTATAAAATCGAGTTATTAATTTAATGAACCATTTAAATTTATAAGTATTGCGATTATTATATTATTTCTTTTATATACCAATTAATTATGTGAAAAAAATTAATTTTAAATGGTCATCCTATGAGTGCAAAAGATTAGAAGTTCGCATAGATAAAATAATTATAAAAATGGAGAAATATGAATCATATGCATTACTTTATGTTGTAGACATATTAAAGAAAAAATATTTAATCACATCATCAAGATTTAAAGTAAATTATACTAAAAAAATAGTAGCGAAATACAAAAATAACATGGAAGACCTAAAAATCCTTACGAATCGAACAGAATCATCAAAATTTAAAATCGATGATAAAACATTTTCAGAGCTTATTAAATATTTGAAGGAAAAAAATTTATGGATACTAAGCAAACAACTCCGAAAGTAACAACATCTGATGATTATAGAATTGATATCAAGGATTCTGATGTCCTCAAGGCTTTGCGCTCTATGAGAATGCATTTAAAGGTCCTGTTGAGATTCCTTTGAAGAATTTTAAAATAATTATTCTTTATATAATAAACCATATAGCTTATTTATTCAAAATTACTCTCGAAAAAAAAAATTGCTTACCCAATCAATGGAAATTGTCATTTCTAATTACTATATTAAAACCTAATAAAGATAAAAATAATCCGAAACCTTACCGACCAATACTAATTTCTGTCTTTTTTAAAGCTTTTTGAGAAAGTAATACAAGTATCCCTCGTTATACGCGATCTCACTTTACGCGTTTTCGCTATAACGCGACTTTAAAAAGTAAATTAACTTTTTTTTTAAATTAAAAAAAATTGTTTAAAAATTCTCTCATGAAGATCAGACAAAATGTGGATGAACTGTTTGAGCTCACTTATCAGAGCTCCTGAAGAGCTGGAAGTGAAAATAACATGAATGATGATGTTTTCCATTTCCAGAAATCAGGAGCTCTTTATTGGTGAGCCCATCAAATAGCTTAAACAAATGAATTTAAACACATTAAGAGTGCCATCAAAATAATTGAAGAAAATGATCCTAATGAGACTAGTAGCGCCAAAATTGCTAGAGAAATTCAAATTCTTTGGCTTGCAACAAAGCTTTATATAGAGAGGAAGAATGCTCTTGACTGTTTCATTGAAAAGTTGAAGATTATTAGTCTATCATCCCAGGGACTTCAAGAGAGTGATGACCAGACTCAGTCCGTTCATAATTGGATTGAAAACTGTCAAAAGTATGTAGTGTTTAGGTGTTTATGACATTGTATTAATTAAATTCATTCATCCAACCATTCATTCATTAAAATTTCTTTTGCTCACAGGTGTAAAGTTTTCATTTTTGTTATTCTTCTGAAGAATCTCTAGCCCTTTCTCATTCATGCTAAATTCAACTCACTTTACGCGATTATTTCATGGAACCAATTAATCGCGTAAAGCGAGGGACACCTGTACTCGAGATGATAGAATTCAACATTAAATAATCAAATCAGCTCATGTCAGTATTACACAATAAAATCGAGATCAACAATGATTTAATCTCTTTTGATCGAGTAAATTTAAATATACTCTATCAACATTTAATCGAATTGTATGATATTGATTATTTGTCCACAGCTTGGATCATGAAATATTTAGCAGTTAGAATTTATATATTGAAAATTAATGATCAATATTCGTCCGAAATTTATCCGCATGTTGGTGTTGCTCAGGGTTCTTCCCCGAGTGCGTTATTATTTGTATTGTATATTTATCCAATCTTCGAGACTGTTACATTGTCATTGTATCTAGAATATGTAGAAGACTTCAAAATTATAAATCATAGTATTTATTCATTAAATAATGACAAGAATTCAATACAAAAAATGGACAATAATCTATTGTTAAATACTAATAAAACTATGTACATGAGATTCTCTTTAAAGCATGATAACACTGAAACAAAATCTTTTTTAATATTCATTTTTCTAAAAAATCATAAAGATCTACGAATTTTAATATATAATCACCTTTCATTCCGATACAATATTGAAGAATTAAGAAGAAAAATTTATAAATCAACAGGAATGTCTTAGAGATATTTTTGGCATTTGAATAATATTACGTACAGGGTGTTCAAAAAGAATCATCCGATTTCAAAAAGGGTATAAATTTTTTATTTATCGTAAGGATATATTTTTTTAAGGAACTTAGAATTGCTTTTAAAATGCACAACTAAATATGAATTTTTACATAAAGATATTACGTACAGGGTGTTCAAAAAGAATCATCCGATTTCAAAAAATGTATAAATTTTTTATTTATCGTAAGGATATATTTTTTAAGGAACTTAGAATTGCTTTTAAAATGCACAACTAAATATGAATTTTTACATAAAATGTTCATAAGTGCTCAGTGTGTCTCCCTTCAGATGCTCGGCATATGAAGGGGGACACATTGAGACGAATTGTCCATACGGTAGGACAATTCGTCTCATACAGATGCGAGCATGTCTGGAGTTACTGCTGCCACTGCTGCTGTAATCCGATTTTGCAGTTCATCTACAGTAGCTGGGAATGGAGGCCCATAAACAGTGTCTTTAATATATACCCACAAGAAAAAAAATCACACACAATGAGGTCGGATGACATAGAATGTCATTCATGCAAGTTCCTCATCGTTTGCGGTCAGCCGGATGGCCGCGTGGTAAAGCTGTGGCTTACCATCTTGGAGGATCCGGGTGTCACAATTCCAGTCTTTCAGAAAGGGTCCGGGCCCGGCCGTTGAACCCCATTCTTCAATCATTCGGTTGACCCCATCATGGGTGTTGGCCAGCCTGTGATGGACTCTACAAGTGGCCACCGCCAGATACAAAATATCCCATGAGAATATGGCGGCTTAACCTAAGTAACCTAACCTAATCTCATCGTTTGCACCCTTACGGCCATCCATCGTTGCGAATTGTGTTGTTCAAGAATCTTCGAACATTCTGGTGCCAATGCGGTGGAGCTCCATCTTGTTTAACCGGATGGTTGAAGGATGGAGTTCAACGGGCCGGGGCCGGGCCCCTCCTGAAAAACTGGAGGTGTGGGACCCGGATCCTCCAGAGTGGTAAAAATTTTTTTGTACTTATTATTTTCCATTTAAATATAATAAATTTTCTAATCTGTGAAGTTTTTCTTTTTTTTTCTTTTTTGCAAAATTTTTCTCCAATATTTGGAATACTGTTATGCGAAGTTTGTTATAATTATTACAATGGTTTGCATTAATATTAAATTTTAATAATTCCAGATCATGTTTATAAAAATTTTTATATGAATAAATTTATAATGATTTAGTTAGGTTAGGTTAGGTTCAGTGGCGTAGCTGACGGTCAGCAGACCCCGCGATGCGGGGGGGGCCCCGAGCTTCGTGGGGCCCCAACTCACCCTGAAGAAAATACCTCTAAAACCCAAAGCAATTAGTCCCCAATAACCTCGATTTTAACGCAGAACAGTTAAACCTATTTAATGCAGGGCCTCGGTGTGATTTTGTTAAAGCTTTCTGTATAAGATGATATAAATTAGGAATTTAATAAATTATTAATGAACAAAATATATATTTCTATTATATTAATTATAATTTCATAAGTTATTTAATGAAATACTTCTGAATATCGTGTGAAAATAAGGGAATATTACACTTGGGATGCGAACAGTATGAAGCTTCCCATCAAAATACCTTTATCAATTAATTGATCGTTCCGAATTCTGGTTGCAGAGAACGAATTCTCGTTCCGAGTTCTGCGTTGCCTTATCTGAACTGCATGACTGCAGTTCAGATAAGGCAACCAGAGAGTATAACGATAACAAGGAAGGAAAACGTAAAAAACAAAAACCGCAAAATAGGGGGAAAAAGATAGGAATTTTTCAATTTAAAAATATATCGGCACAACTTTACAGGACTTGTTATCGAACAAGGAAGGAAAACGTAAAAAACGAAAACCGCAGAATAGGGGGAAAAAGATAGGAATTTTTCAATTTAAAAATATATCGGCACAACTTTACAGGAAACCTTATTCTCGATTACCACAGCATTAATAATGGCACGTATCTTTTTTTTTATTTTAAGAATACATACATTCAATATATCGCATGTCTTTATTAAATTACATTTAATGGAACTTTCTTTTTCCCCCTATTTTACGTTGTGTTTAAACTTTTAGTTAACTGCAAATATTTGTCTTTTATAGAGCTATTAATAGGAATACACAGAAAATTTATAGAAATCTCAACTACTTCATACATTTAATGGAACTTTCTTTTCCTATTTTACGTTGTGTTTAAACTTTTAGTTAATGCAAATATTGGTCTTTTATAGAGCTATTAATAGGAATACACAGAAAATTTATAGAAATCTCAACTACTTCAAATATGAGAATAAAGACATATGGACAAGATGGAGAGGTGCTCAAGGACACAACGACAAACAACTCGTACGGTTAATACCTTGGATCTTTATTCTTGAGAGAGAGAATTACATAACCCAAATAGGGAGGATAAATACCTTATAAACAGATGATTCTTGCAAAATCTTGATTTTATACTTCTTTTATACAAGCACAATACTAATTGTCTAGAGTTCAAAGTTCTTGATGTGATTTTCGTCCACACGGGGACCTATTTATAATCGTCATCCAGTCTTTGGTTTCTTGGCGGTCTTCTTCTTACGGTGCACGGCTTCGGACGGTAATTTCGTCGTTAACTAATGACTCAAAGTGGGGGAATGGGATCCGATTCTGTTAGTGCGGTGCAGCTGGAGGAACGAGACGGCGGTTGTAAAACCTCGGCGGTGGTGAGAGCTATTACGTCCTCTTTTTCCAATACATTCTTTTCCCGTTCTCCTTTGGGTTCTCTCTGGTTCTCCCCCTGTTTCTCTCTCTCTCTCTCTCTGCCGATGTCGGCGGCCGATCCCCTTTTATAACATCCCCGAATCCGTGACCAAAACGTCACATCTCACCCGAAATTCCCAGGCTTCGATGCTTTCCCGACTATTGTTTCGGGTTCTCTCTGGTTCTCCCCCGGTTTCTCTCTCTCTCTGCCGATGTCGGCGGCCGATCCCCTTTTATAATATCCCCGAATCTGGGACCAAAACGTCACATCTCACCCGAAATTCCCAGGCTTCGATGCTTTCCCGACTATTGTTTATTTCTTTCTTTCTACAGGTGGGGCCTACTGTGATAGTCTCTGGACATCTGCGCAAGCACGATACGTAATCCTTTTTTGTTTTCGAGATTTACGACCTTTGGGAACGAAGTTTCGCGCCGAAAGGGCAGTGCAATTCGGTAAATGCTTTCTTTTCAATCTTAACGTTCTTCCTCTTGTTTACAATTTCTTTGTTCTGTGTTTTTAACTTTCTCCCTTTTACAATTTCTTTGTTTGATGTATTAAATTTTTCTTATACATCGCAAATATAATTCATATTTCCGTGATCCTCACAATAAATTTAAGATAAATTACAAAAATCTTTTTACTATTATTATATTAAAATATTGCACTGCTTTACCACAGCTACTACTGTAATATATTACTTCTAACATGTTACAATCTTACTATTGAAATTCGTTATTATATTTATTACACTACATGAACAGTAATTATAATACAGACTGTATATATTTATCAGTAATCTTGAATTGTATTGTGGTATCAAAAACTCGCGATTTTGATAAATAACCATAAGAATATCCAAATTTATAAACAGCTATCGATGGATAAAAATTTATAAAAAAAGTACTTCATTCTAAATAAAGTTAAGTCGGATGATTTTAGTATAGATTGATCGATCCAAAATCGAATATTTTATAAAACTAGTACTGTAATTAATTAATTTCATAAATACATAATAAAGTTTTAGCGACAATATTCGGCATTTTTAAAAATGTTCGAATTGCTGCACGTCTGCGTTTCTACGCTGTCGCTATAGCAACAAGAGAATTTCTAAAATTACATCAATAAAATACTACTACCGTACATTATTTTTTCCCCTGCTTAAGTTATAAATAAAATAATCAGGAGAATTGAATTAAAAATAATAAAAATCTATCTTGTTTCATTTAGGAGAGCGAAGGATGCTAGCGGCACTGTGTTTACCACAGTGCTGTTAGCATCCTTCGGGAAAATTACATCAATAAAATACTACTACCGTACAATATTTTTTCCCCTGCTTAAGTTATAAATCAGGAGAATTGAATTAAAAATAATAAAAATCTATCTTGTTTCACTTAGGAGAGCGAAGGATGCTAGCGGCACTGTGTTTACCACAGTGCTGTTAGCATCCTTCGCTCAGTGCTCGCTTCTTCGCTCAGTGTCGCTAGCATGCGCAAGCATATGCATAACATATGTGCAAATATATGTGAGCATATGCATGCTCGTGCATATTTATGCTCGCATCCACGCATATCACTATGACATACCTGGATGCGAGCTATTAGCATAATGCGGTACTGTCCGTCGCGCAGTTCCACTGTTATTTATATGCAGGTTGCACTAGTAGTAGCGTGTTGGTAGTGCGTATTGTGTTTACTCCGTCTCTTTAAATATGTATTTGGACATTACAATTAAAGACATAACATTTTGAATTATACAAAACTATATAATTTTATAAACAATGAAAAATAGTTTTTAAATTTTTACCATAATTTTGCTATCTTATCCAAATACGTATACATTGTTTTTACAGTGTGTATGCATATTTCGAAAATTGCAGCACCCCAACGATTTCAAGTCACGAGTCGTCATTGAAAATAACTATGTTACAATTCAGATAATTTATTCCCCGAATAACAACAATAAAATTTGAAATAATCCTGAATATTTGGTGTTATGTTGTACAAAATTGAAATATATATATATTCTGATATGCGCGTGATCACAGTTGAATTTCTTCACTTCAGCGAGTGAGAAATAAACATGAAGTGAATTTATGTGACGTGATATTATGTTAAAATGTATAACACTATACGATAAAAGATTTAAATACAATTAATAATAACTAGTAGTTCGACGCAATTTGACTTCAAGTTAAGCGGCTTAAAAGAACCATTCATAAAACAAATAATTACCAACATTATGATTAAAATTTTCAGAATCATTAAGGTAAACAGTAATGATAATTGGATATACAGTGGATTCCGCTTAATTGGGACACGTCGGGACTAGCCATTTTGTCCCAATTAAACAAAGTAATAATAAATTCTAAAATAAAATGTGTAATTCGTAGGTAAATAAATAATAAGTAAAAATTAATAATTAGATACCTATTTTAATGATTTATTCAAATAGGTACCTAATTATTAATTTTTTACCGATCTCCTCTAACTTCGTCTTCAACATTGGGCCTCTGATATTCACGCCTCGCCCGCTAACTATAGAAAACCATTGATCTAATGTTTCTTAGATTGATCGATCCAAAATCGAATATTTTATAAAACTAGTACTGTAATTAATTAATTTCATAAATACATAATAAAGTTTTAGCGACAATATTCGGCATTTTTAAAAATGTTCGAATTGCTGCACGTCTGCGTTTCTACGCTGTCGCTATAGCAACAAGAGAATTTCTGTTTACCGCACATCTTTTGATGTAAATTTTCAGCGATTTATTTTCAAATGTGTAATTACACCAGAATTAAAATCCGATAATTTTGTGTGTTAAATCGTTTGTTTTGTTTCTTGGATGCAATAATAAATAAATATCGTTAGAATTAAAAATATAAAATAAATTTTCGTAGCGAGCGATTTCTGACGTGATAGATGCATCAGAATTGGCTCGATGCCAAAAATCAGTGTGTTCAGTTTCAAGAAAAACTCACGGTACAAGTATATGCTGTATATATTTAACAGAAAAGGACTATTTCTACATTGCTTTAAAGAAATAAAATTAAACATTAAATGAAAAGCAAATGAAATTTTAAAATGTTTAATAACTATAATAAAAGAAGTAATTCTACAGAATTTAATTCAACTAAATAAAATAATTCCTCAAAATTTTAATTCGTTACTGTACCCTCGGAAAAAGTTAAAAGATTTTATATAATGCTAATGAGCAAAAAAGCCAGAAAAAACGCCAAAATGTTACAAAAATTTCTAACGCCAATCATGTCTAAAAAAAAAAGCCAAAAAGAGTTCATTTGGCATCAAAAAAGAAGCAATCTGGTTGCAGTCATGACCAAACATCTGATTCTGGAGTACAGGGCCGTCAAAACATAAATGGCGCCTCCAGAAAACAATGGCGTGCCAACGCGGTAAATTTAAAAATGCGCTCCGACATTCATGCCGAAAAACTGATGGAACCGGAATATTGATTGCCGGATTTTTGATTGTCAACCTGCATGATTTTCTATGGGTTACAACTGTAAGATATGTAATCTACAGGTGGTAACAAATTTAACTTGTGAAAGAGCAATAATTTTTAAACTGAAGGATCCAGAATCCTTTATTTTTTTTTCTTCTCGGACATTGATAAACCTTATTGTAGATCAATTCAGTCCATGATGAAATTCTAACGGGATCATCGCTTCATATATCGTGTGCAGATTAGCACCATAAAATTTCAAATACAATAATTTAAGTTATAGGTTATCATTTTAGCAAATGGTTGCTTATAACTAAGAATGTAATGAATATCTTTGTTGGTTAGATTAAGCCGCCATATCCTCATGGGATATTCTGTATCTTCTCGGACATTGATAAACCTTATCGTAGATCAATTCAGTCCATGAGGAAATTCTAATGGGATCATCGCTTCATATATCGTGTGCAGATTAGCACCATAAAATTTCAAATACAATAATTTAAGTTATAAGTTATTTTAGCAAATGGTTGCTTATAACTAAAAATGTAATGAATATCTTTGTTGGTTAGATTAAGCCGCCATATCCTCATGGGATATTCTGTATTTGGCGGAGGCCACTTATAGAACCCATCACAGGCTTGCCAACACCCATGATGGGGTCAACCAAATGGCTGAAGGACGGGGTTCAACGGACTGAGCCCAGACTCTTCCTGAAAAACTGGAGATGTGGGACCCGGATCCTCCAGGGTGTAAGCCAAACCTTTACCACACGGCCATTTGGCCGACGAATATCTTTGTATAATTTTAAAAACAACATATATTATAAAATAAAATATGTTATAAAATAAAATAGTAGTAGTTTCATTTATCAGATCAAAATGATCATTCAAATAATCCAGATGTGGGACCCGGATCCTCCAGGGTGTAAGCCAAACCTTTACCACACGGCCATTTGGCCGACGAATATCTTTGTATAATTTTAAAAACAACATATATTATAAAATAAAATATGTTATAAAATAAAATAGTAGTAGTTTCATTTATCAGATCAAAATGATCATTCAAATATGATAATCACATCTGAATTATCCTTTATTGCATATTTTAATTATTTTTGAAACTTGAAAATTTATTACTCATTACCAATGTAATATAACCTTAATTAAATTTTACATGCATTTAATTAGTTATATAGTATCATTATTATTCAATGAAACATTCCTGTTTATTAGAAGATATTTCGTGATTGGAGATTGTCAATAGAGAAATAAATTTAGATAATTATTAGTATCGATATCGAACATATTTTTAATTTTGATATGCATTTTATAAATCAAAATATCTATAAAGGATTGCAATAAAATTTAAATAAAATGGAACTAAGTGGCTCTCTGGAGAAAATCCTAAAAAAAACCTAAAATAGAATAGAATAGAACATAGAATAGAATAGAATAGGCTGAACATAGAATAGAAATAAAAGTAAAATGAGAAGACAAATGCTGGAACAATTTATTTTTTTTATATCAATAATAGAGTCCTTAGATATATAGAATACCGCATTCGGCCTCCATTTTATATCCTCCTGCCGATCGATAATCATGGATAACTTTATGGAAAGTAAACCATAATACTATATTTCTTTTCTAATTTATAAATACAGCAGTTGCTTACTTGGCAAACGAAGATCGTATTTGGAAAAGTTTTCCTTCTAATATTTTATAACCACTTGTCTTTTTATCTCTAACATTAATATCTTTTATCTTGCGGCAAAGGAAAGAATCTATGACCCTTTTCTGTTCGATTAGAACAATTTACTGCGGCAAAGCAAAGAATCTATGATCCTTTTCTGTTCGATTAGAACAATTTACAGCATTATAACAAGGCACGTTCTTAAAAAGTAATCAGAAAGCCTATGAACGCAATGATAACTCCATATCTAACAGGATATAAAATGGACGATTTGGCGGCATATGGTGGCGCAGAGGAATGCGGTACTCTATATATCTAGGGACTCTAATCAAAATAGTGTATATCAGCGCCAGATCTAGGATGAGGCGAGTGAAGCAGTCGCTTAGGCGAAAATGCAGTTGCAATTTCATATACAAGTTTACTGCCTTAGCACACTCCATATCTAACAGGATATAAAATGGACGATATGGCGGCATCTGGTGGCGCAGAGGAATGCGGTACTCTATATATCTAGGGACTCTAATCAAAATAGTGTATATCAGCGCCAGATCTAGGATGAGGAGAGTGAGGCAGTCGCTTAGGCGAAAATGCAGTTGCAATTTCATATACAAGTTTACTGCCTTAGCACGGCGAGCCTATCAGTGCAGAGTGGATATACTATGGGAGAAAGCACAGGTGGTCAAGCCTATTAAGGACATGAAGTAAGGGTTCACTGCAGAAGCCATAAAAATCTTCCGAGAAAATTGAAGGGAAAGCCAATACTAAACGAAGACGACCCTAGTAGATTGAATTGCGCGTGGAGGTGGTATCAATTAAATAAAGACAGAACGGAGCAGGCGCCGTCAACACGGACGCCAGTTTCCGTTTAGGTTCTAGTCTTAACTCTATTTTCGGAATGTTAATAGTTATCATTTTTATTTGTAAACAATTTTTCTTTTCCCAAACTGTATTATTTTGTATTTTTCTATTTTTGTTAACTTCATGCGGTTTAATTTTTGGTTTTTTACGATGTTGTAAGATGAAATTCCGTACATAGCACAGCCTAATAACTCACAACTAAAAGCTTGTAGAACGAAATAAAATATATGTTTTTGTAACATCGGACTAACATCTGGTCCACAACCAGTCTGTATGTCATCGCGAGCCCTTTAAATTTAATGTTTGTTTATATAGTACCCCAGCAGGAATAGCCTGCGTTCCGATACGGAGTAGATCTTTAGTCACTTCAGATTACCGGCTGAGGAGGGCCATAGAAGGCCGAAAGCGTTTCCGGAAAGATTGTTGTATTATTAGTATATGTAGTATACATTATATATATCTAATAATAAACTAGTGTGTTTGTCCTGCTTCAAGTGCTTGGTGTTATTTCTTACGTTAATAGAAGCAGCAGAACTCGGTTGTTTACAGTTAATTATATTTATCTTGACAATATTTTGTGCTGTAGAGTTAGTCAACAAAGACTTAAAAGCTGTATATAAACCCAATCTAGGTTTACCGTTTCCCAATCCAACCCAAACTTTTGTATGTTTCTCAGTGACTATGTATCTGACGTCATTATTTCCATTGATCAACAAAAAGCTGTATATAAACCCAATCTAGGTTTACTGTTTCCCAACCCAACCCAAACTTTTGTATGTTTCTCAGTGACTATGTATCTGACGTCATTATTCCCATTCCATAATATTAGATATGTTTATGTATTAATGTGCGTGAGTGAAGAGGAGAAGGGCGCCATTTTGTAATGTTGCCTCACGTGACAAAATATCTAGATCCGGCGCTAGTGCATACACTTCTTATACTGCGTTCATCATATTAAGAGAATGGGGTAGATATATCGCAGCATGTCATTATTTTTACTGTGCCTTGCAGAAATTAACGCAAACATTCCTTTAATTATAAAAATGTTTTCATAAATTCTAATAAACTTTATAAAATTATTTCAAATATTACATGCAATTCTAAAAACATTTCAAAATGATACAGAAATTTGCATAAATTCGAAAAATTATTACATCAAGTACTGTATATAATAAACATTTTAAAGAAAAGAAAATTCAAAATATCGTAAAACAATTTCAAAAATTATACAGAAATGTTTTAAAAATAATAAAACATGCATACAGAAAAATATTAAAAAATATATACTGTATATCAGTGGTTCCCAACGGGATCGGTACCGCCCACCGGTAGGTGTTGAAGAGATCTTAGGGGGCTGTTTTGGTCCAAAGCAAATTTAGGAGGCGTTGAGGACTAACTGCCGCCCCGGGGCAATACTCGCAAAAATGCGCTAAAAAGTTTGATTAATACTAAAAATCATTGAACGATGTTTCAACAAATAGTTCTAAATGTCTTTTAAGCAAGATCAGTCCGTATTAAAAGTAGGTATTGGTACATTATAGCTTCCCAATATCTTTTTGACTAATGCATGAACGAGTCGCAGCATGCTCAGTGCACCACATTGTGTGTGTGTTCCAGCTCGATCAACAAAGCTTATATTCAGTATTTACAAGTTTGCACAGGCATGACAAGATTAAAATAATATTATAAATACCCTGCAGTGGGTGTGTGTGTGTTCCAGCTCGATCATTCGATCTATATCATCCAGCTCGATCTATATTCAGTATTTACAAGTTTGCACAGGCATGACAAGATTAAAATAATATTATAAATACCCTGCAGTGGTGTTGTGTTTTCCCAACGGTGTCTGGTTTCATGTGAACCCGAGTTTTTATTAAAAAATTTTTGCTATTTTTTTAATTTACATATTCTGATTGAATTAAACTTTTTATTTCTGAAAAATCTCTACTCTATAATGCAGAAAATCATTTTTCTATGTTATGTAATAGTTACATTATTGATTTCAAGAATGGGAGTCAGTGTGTATTTTTCTGAAAAGCGGCGGTGAGTAATTTTTTTTCGAAAAGAGGGCGGTAGGCCAAAAAAAAATTGGGAACCTCTGCTGTATATGGTTATTTATGTTATATTTACAATAATTTTTGGTGAGTAATTTTTTTTCGAAAAGGGGGCAGTAGGCCAAAAAAAAATTGGGAACCTCTGCTGTATATGGTTATTTATGTTATATTTACATTTAGGTTTCTTCACTAAATGGAGATAAAATTATAGATTATTTATGTGGTTTTCGGAGAGTACAGTCATTACAGGTCAAAGGGAATTTATAATCTTTGACATTCATGCGAGTATTCACGTGAGAACATATCTTCGTAAAGCTTAATGGACTCTCATTTATTTAAATGCCTGCATTTGTAATCTCATTATTTCTGTTATCAGGAAGTTATTTACCGTATTTATCATTTGTAATTGCATAAATCGCCGATAGCTTTGTTTTAATTAAAGTTTTTTTAATTAAATGCAATGATTTCTCCAACTTGAGAAAATACTTTCTTTTTTATGAAATTTTCTCCAAAATTCATGTTTTGTTTTTCTTTTCTAATTTTTGAAACGTTTATTCAATGTTTAAAATGTTTTTTCCAAAACTATATTTTGAAATTTTGCTATTTTTCATGAAAAGTTTGTTAATCATTGCACAGTTTGGTTTACTTCTGCAGGCAATGTAAAACATAACCCGTTCGCTCGAATGCCTTCAATATGATAAATCTTTGGATTTATATGATCAACAAAACATTTTTATTACGTTGTAGGGTCTTGCAGCAATTAATGCAAACAGTTTAATAATTAATAGAAAGTTTTCATAATAAACATCAACATTTTAAAATATTAGACAAACAAGTTATTCCAACATTTATATGAAAAGTTTTTCCAATATTTCGAAAATTCGAAAAAAAAAAAAAACATTATTAACAGTGGAAAAAATCTTTCATTAATTATCGGAATCACTGCATTTTATTGAAAAATAAATTTCACAAATATGAAAAACAAAATCGTCGGCTCTGTTATTTTATTAATTACAAAATGAAAATATATGCCACCTCTGGTGACAACAGACATGATAAAATTATAAATGTAAGTACAGGTATCCTTCTATAACACGGTAGATAGGTTCCTGAAAAACACCGTGTTGTGTGAAACCGTATTATAGAGACCCAGAGCCAATACAAAAAGGAGAGTTACGTTCCAAAACCAATTTAATAACTTTCTTTAGTTCCACATATGAAATTTAATGTTTATTAAGAATATTAATAACATAAAACAGAAGGAAAGAAAAAGTATACAGCCTATATAACATTCATTTAATAATTATATCTTCCTTACCATTGTTTCGTTAAAACGAGAACTTTTTTTCTTTAACAATATCAACTTCACTTTCTGAACTTTTTATACATTTAAAGTTTGTGTATCTTCTGCTCTCTTTACAAAATTTGTAATCTAACCCGCTACAACCTATTAGAAAACAATCGTTCCTTAACATATATTTTTTTATATAAGTGATTGATCGATTAACGAACATAATCCGTTCCAAGAAAATGTTCGTTATCCGAACTGTTCGTTAAGAACCGGAAGATTGAAAGATGGGTTTCAATGATCCGGGCCCACATCCCTCCTAAAAAATTGGAGGAGTGAGACCCCCCGGATCCTCCAGAATGGTAAGCCACAGCTTTACCATGCTGCCATCCGGCTGATCTGTCATTCGGTCAGTCCGCGGGTCCCACAATTTGTTCTGTGAAGTGTTTGTTATCCGAACATGTGTTCGTTAACCGAAATGAGGTGTTCGTTATCCGAACATGTGTTTGTTAACCGAACATAAAAATCGGGAAAAACCACTGTTAGTTCCATGAGGTGTTCGTTATCTGAACATGTGTTCGTTAACCGAACATAAAAATCTTTAGAAAAGTGTTCTTATCCGATTTGTTCGTTATCCGAACTGTTCGTTAACCGATCACTCACTTGTAAATATATAAATTTATGAATAAAAAAGGTTTCCGCTCTTTCACATTCCTCTATCGAAGAATAAAAACTTATTTTTTATCCAAGAACTGAATTTTTGGAACACAGAATATTCAATTGTTGCCAATTAACTCAATTTCAAATCAAAATCAAAAACCAAAATATTCAATGGTGTCCAATTAACTCAATTTCAAATCGAAATCGAAAATAGACTGCATATCGCCCTCTCATGGCAAACTAACAAAATTGCATTTATGACTAATTTTAGCAAAATGTTACTCAATGATTGCATTTTGTGTGTTATTGTGTGTCCTAGGGATTGTTTCCCGGGATTCCGGTTGATTTTGGCTGCGGGATTTCCCGGTCTTAATTACTAACTTCAATAATCAATACTTGAGTCTTACACAATACCCACATATTATATATAAAATATTGCAGCGTTCGAGAAAACTCGAGTAATTAGGTTAATGAAAATTGTTTAAGTAATTTGGAACATTTGAAATTCGCAAGGTAACTCGTCTTGGGTTTTCTTCTTCTGCATCATCGCAATCTGATTCGTCACATTCCGACTGCGAGGAAGAAGGAAAGACAGCATACTGAGCAGACTGTGAGAAATTGGCGCGTCAAATCAAAAAACAAACTGAATGTATTTCTAAAGACCCTCAAAATGACGCCGAAGGTCAATCACTTGCAAAGAATATATCCAAGGTGTTCGAAATCTGGTGAAAAAAACAACAAATGTAATAAAATTAATGGACGCTCTCGAATCTATACCACCAACTGTAGAAGCTGAAAGGTATTTTTCGGCTGCAGACTATTTATAACCAAACTTAGAACTAGACTCACTTGTTAGCAATAAAAGTGTAAATTGCCTGTGTTTCTTACGTTCATATTAAATGTCAATTGCCAAATCAGTCTCAAAATAAACTAAAGTTAAATAAATTTTTTTAACAATGCAGTCATTACTAGTACTCACTAATCTATTATGGTTCTGAAAAGTAAATTTTGAATTCGTTTCAATTTGTAATTTATATATATTTCAAAACTTACTTTTCAGAAAATTAACATTTTCATTTTCTTCTTATTCATATTTACACATTATATTTTTTATATTTCACAGCATTTTATTTATTCATATATATGAATAAATAAAATGCTGTTGAAATATTCAGTTTTAATTCTATCTACAAATATCCCGGGATCCCGGGTAAAGAACATTTTTTATCCCGGGATTACCGAAATTCGGGAAAAAGACAATCCCTAGATCCCTAATATGGATTTACAGAAATTAATGAAAATGTTTTGTGTTGTAGAAGAGTAAACGTAATTTTCTAAATGTGTTAAGTAAGAACCGTGTTGTAGGAATACTGTGTTATATGAGGGTTTCCGCATTTTTCAAATTTTTCAAATATATTATAGGAGAGATATCTATACTCAAATAAATGAAAGTCCACGATATGTTTTTGTAAATATTTTTTGATATGAATATAGAAATTACTAAAAACAACAGCACCGTTCATCAAAGTTATGATGAGATCTATCAAATTTATCATTTCATCAGTGTTTCTGGGTCTTAGTCTGTTTTTTATTGCTCCTTTTTTTAAAATGAAGAGAGAACTTCTGTAGTGTTTAGTTGAAGAGATTCTTTGTGAAGTTATTGTCTTCGATTTGTAATAAACTTTATAAAGATGATGTAAGTATTCTGTAATTTTACCTGCACCTCCTACCTAGTGAAAAAACTTGAACAGTATGTATTAAATATCTCAAATAACAATATGCATATTTTTCGTCATAATGATATTTTATAAACGTTTTATTATTTTTGAAATGTTTTTCTACAATTTTAAAAAACTTTTTATGAATTTTTTTACTTCTGAGTTTTATTTTTTGAAATGTTTTGTACATATTATGAAATGGTTTTTCCAATTTATGCAAATTTCTATATTATTTTCAAATATTTATTTCATTTGCGTGAAGTGTTGATGATGATTTTAAAAACTTTAATGAAATTTGAGAGAATCTGATTGATTGCGACTACAGTTTAATCAAACCTTAGAACTTTTATTGAGAGAGGTTCTTTTTTTACAATATCATATCTGAAGGATAGATACCTTTTTGTTTATCTATCAGTGATGATCTGTAAAACTGGAAACGGTGATTCCCATTTGGATTTCTTTACACCTTTCAGTCTTTAGTCTATCAACACAAAAATATTCCTGTGGGTAAGGGGTTAGAATATGCCCACCGTCTGACCCCGCGTGGAGTAAAAGGCTCCTAAAGGGTTGGTGGTTTCGAGATCTGTCACTGGGACCCTACACGGATCTGGACCGCAGGCGGGTTTGCTCGCCTTGTCTTTAAATTCGGTCTTCGCGCATATCGTCTTCGGGGGACAAGTTTCCACATAACCCCCATAGGAAAGAGTAGTACCGTATAATAAAAAATATCGGAATATTCCAATATTTGTTTTCAAAGTGTAGCTTCTGCAGAAGATTAAGATCTCGACACCACACCGTCACTGGGACCCTACACGGATCTGGACCGCAGGCGGGCTTGCTCGCCTTGTCTTTAAATTCGGTCTTCGCGCATATCATCTTCGGGGGACAAGTTTCCACATAACCCCCATAGGAAAGAGTAGTATAATAAAAAATATCGGAGTATTCCAATATTTGTTTTCAAAGTGTAGCTTCTGCAGAAGATTAAGATCTCGACACCACACGAAGGTCGATATTTTCCAACCGCACAGGTGAAATTCTTGAGACCGACTGCCCAATTTATCTTTTTTCTCTCCTCTTTTTCAAACATTCACTATCTATTTTATTTATTTAAACAAGAGATGATCAGATAATTCTGTTATTTTATGAAATTCTTGAGACCGATTGCCCAATTTATCTTTTTTCTCTCCTCTTTTTTAAACATTCACTATCTATTTTATTTATTTAAACAAGAGATGATCAGATAATTCTGTTATTTTCACAGATAGAGATTGAATTACATTATTACCTATTTCAGTATTTGTTTATCGAACAGTACAGGAATCCCTTGATTAGTGCCCAAAAAATTTGAGACTATTCCTTAATATAATTTGATTAGTGCGTTTCAACCAGTGCGATCTTTGTTTCTTTTTGAAACGTTGAAATCCTCTGAAGCGTTGGCAACTGAATTTCGGGGATTGTAGTCTACATGATTAGAGTACTGCAATAAATTTATTTATTTATTTATTTTTTAATTTTTTTATTTATTACGACTTTCGTCATCTAATTGTTATATTTTAAATTCGTTCGTAATTTTATTTATTAGATTAAGGGATTCCTGTAGTTTTATTATACTATTATTTAATGCTATGTGATATTTTATTCTCCCCTTTTCCAGATATCTTTAAATTCTTTGTAAAAATTTAATTTTAACACAATAATAATTATTTTTATTAACGTCTCTTGGGGACGTCACAATTGTGATTCTTTTTCGATGCAAGATAGCATATGTGATAAAAACAGTTTATCCAAAACCATATTATTTTAGATCGGCGGCATAGGATATTGGTTTTACATTCGAACAAAACTTGCTTTTGTGAATATTATCAGAAGTAAAAAGTAAATTTATCCACAATCTTTATGATCTTTAATACATGTTTTGTGAAGATAATAATGATTGTTAGCGCGTCGTATCATGAAATTACAGGATTGATATTGCGTGGAAAAGTATTTATCAAATAATCATAGGGCCTAAAGTATAACTTGCAACAAATAAATTTACGAAGAGAAGAAATATATCATTAAAATAAGTTTTTGGGATTATTGTTGACTATATATAGGTTAAGTCCGGGAGCTATGGACCCCCTTTTCAAGAATTGCTGTATTTTTGTTATTTATAGCAATACCAGTTTAAAAAATGGCTATAAGATATTCTATGACATATACTAATAGGTAATAATAATATAAATGTAAAAGGCACATAAACAAATAAGCTAATGATTTTTAAAAAATTATATAGGTGGTCCATCTGTCCCATATCACCTTGGGTTAGATGGACCATGATATATGGTAGAGAAGGACCTATTCAAACTTGGAATAAGAATGAAAGAAAATACTAGTAATAAAAATGTAATTGTCCGTTTTGTTATATTTTTAATATAAACAAACATTTGCGTTTTTTACATAAACAAAAAAAATT
>AYEL01057942.1:0-16002 GCA_000484575.1 Olivierus martensii
AAACATTCTAAAAATTTAAGACTACAAATTATTAAAATAGGTTATAGGGTAGTACTTATAGGCCCACGCTTGGGTCTATAAGTACTAACTTTGGTTCTTTTCCGTTAACCAGGCGCCGTCGCGTGGCGCGGAAACTCTTAAAAAATTGTTGAACCCAGGGACTTACTGGTCTGGTTCCACAGGGCTCTCTTTAAATCTACTCCAAGTATTCTGCTTAGTTTCGTCGAACACTTCCTGCAAAAAAAATTATGGCATGAGTGATGTATACTGTATATTATTCGTCCGAGCGTCAGCAAGGACAGGGTCGAGCTGGGCAGCGCGCTCCCACGGAGGTCCGCCCAGCGAGAACCTTCCATCGGCCCCCTTCCTAACTTTCGACGAGGCCGCAGGCCCCGTACTTTTCCGTTAGCCGGCCGTCGCGTCGCTATCTATTCCGCAGGTGGGCTCGAACACAACAGTTTGTTTTTTTTAATCCTTTCGTGTTGGAACATCGCTTCAGACATCGATTTCTGCGACTAAGACTTTTTTTTACGGGGCTTGCGGCCTCGTCGAAAGTTAGGAAGGGGGCCGATGGAAGGTTCTCGCTGGGCGGACCTCCGTGGTAGCGCGCTGCTCAGCTCGACCCTGTCCTCGCTGACGCTTGGACGAATGATATATAAATTACTCATGCCATAATTTTTTTTGCAGGAAGAATTGCAAAATAATTTATTTTTATGTTATTAAAGGAATGTGTGAACTTCGAAACTTTAAAAAAATTTCGAAGTTGTGTTCCAAACGTAGCGGATCTGCAAATCTGGCGACCTGGACGATTTTCGAAACTACGTCGAAAAACAGTTTGCAAAATGTAACAGGACACGTGTTTTACAGTTTTCGCGTATACGCGATAGTTTTCGAGAAAAATGCCTGGTATATATTATATATATTATAGAAATAGATTTTACATAAGAATGTAAAATCTATTTCTATTACTGAGAAATTATAAACGTGAATGACAGACAAAAAACGAGTATGACAGCCAGCATCTAAAAAATAGGATTAAATCTCAGGACAATACAGGAACGAAAGGCTACTGTCATGGCGGCGACCCGGCGGTAGACAAGGCAGGTATTTTAATTTCGCCTGTTTTTTTAATTTTTTACTTTGGATTTTTTTTGTGCATGCACCATTATCGGAAGTCAGATTAAGCCCCCGATGACGTCATTTCCGGACCAGTGCCAAAATTTTAGCTCCTAAGGCAAGTGTAGCGATTCTGCAGGATTAAAGGATATGGCATTGAGGTATCTGTTAATGGCAAAACATCACTATTGAATAATCCTTTCGTGTTGGAACATCGCTTCAGACATCGATTTCTGCGACTAAGACTTTTTTTTACGGGGCCTGCGGCCTCGTCGAAAGTTAGGAAGGGGGCCGGATGGAAGGTTCTCGCTGGGCGGACCTCCGTGGTAGCGCGCTGCTCAGCTCGACCCTGTTCTCGCTGACGCTTGGACGAATGATATATAAATTACTCATGCCATAATTTTTTTTGCAGGAAGAATTGCAAAATAATTTATTTTTATGTTATTAAAGGAATGTGTGAACTTCGAAACTTTAAAAAAATTTCGAAGTTGTGTTCCAAACGTAGCGGATCTGCAAATCTGGCAACCTGGACGATTTTCGAAACTACGTCGAAAAACAGTTTGCAAAATGTAACAGGACACGTGTTTTACAGTTTTCGCGTATACGCGATAGCCTGGTATATATTATATATATTATAGAAATAGATTTTACATAAGAATGTAAAATCTATTTCTATTACTGAGAAATTATAAACGTGAATGACAGACAAAAAACGAGTATGACAGCCAGCATCTAAAAAATAGGATTAAATCTCAGGACAATACAGGAACGAAAGGCTACTGTCATGGCGGCGACCCGGCGGTAGACACAGGGTATTTTAATTTAGCCTGTTTTTTTAATTTTTTACTTTGGATTTTTTTTTGTGCATGCACCATTATCGGAAGTCAGATTAAGCCCCCGATTGACGTCATTTCCGACCAGTGCCAAAATTTTAGCTCCTAAGGCAAGTGTAGCGATTCTGCATAATTACCAAAAATAAAATTCTATCCTGCAGGATTAAAGGATATGGCATTGAGGTATCTGTTAATGGCAAAACATCACTATTGAATTTTGAACTAATTAGCAGATTTTCATAAAAATTATTAGTGGAGGAATATAGTAGACAGATGCTTATAACATCAAGCCCATATTTCCTTCAGAAAGTAGGTAAAAATAATATTGACAAGCTAGCTAATTAATATGCAAAAAATAAAAATTATCAAATATAGCTAAATTTTTATACTTTTTAGATTAGAAAGGAAGTTGTCAGAATCGAATGAAACTTTGTTTGTGTGATTACAATATCAGAATAAAAAGATACTTTCATGTTCAGTTTTCTGCAATAAAGAAGGCTCTAGTATCCTGTTGGGCCACCTGTAGACTGGATAAAAGATCTGATACAGGGCCCATATGTTATCCTGTGGTATATCTGTCCAAAGTTGCTGTAACTGGACCTCTAGAGCAGCGTTTCCTACACTATGTTCCGCAAAAGATCAATAAGTGTTTAATTTTTTACGAAATCATATAAGACTTATTAATTTTCATAATTTAAAAATACTGTGCCAAGTTGAAACTGGAGTCGCCAGTTTATTTTACATAATTACAATTTGATGATAAATATTTGTTTTGGTTATTTTATAGTATAGGTAGTGTTCTATCATAGAAAAAGTTTGGGAAATGCTGCTCTAGAGTGTGCAAAGTTGATCTCACACATGTTCTATTTGCAAAAAATCTGGTGACTGGATAGGCCAAGGAAGTCACTTCCTTGGCCTATCCAGTCACCAGATTTTTTGTCTGTGACACCCTAGCTGTGTGTTGCCGAGCACTATCCTGCTGGAAAATGCCTGCAGGATGTCCTAAACATATTGCTGTGCTGTCATTGTCACTTGGATCACTATTAGGGGTGACTAGCTGTCATATCCAATGGCTCCCTAGACCATCGTACCAACCATCGGGGGCAGTGTGTTGACTGCAAAGTCAGGATTGCAGCATTGACCAGAGGCCTCCAGACATAAATACAGCTGTCATCAATGCCCAACTAAACCTGGAGTTGTCACTGAAGACAACCTGTTTTCATTCTATAGCAGTCCAATTTTTTTATGCATGACACCATTACAAACACAAGTGATGGTAGTGGCTGTCAATGGCAGTCATGTAATGAGTGCTGTGAGACCAAATGACTTTTAGTCAAGTCCTTGAAATGGTTCTGGCAGAGATTGGGACTTGTGATGATGGTGCCACCTGTCTCTGGATGGCAGATAAACAAACACTTGATCTATTTATACTTGTTGGAGGAGCAGACAGTCCCCTCTACTAGTGGTTTGTTGAGGGCATTCTGAGCCTGGTCACCATGTGTGAGTACTCTCACTCATCTACTGGCCCTTATCACACCAGTTGAAAGCTGCCTAAAGCATCTAATACACTTCTGGAAAATTCCCTACCACAATGGCTATGCTAATGACATAGCCATCAATGTTAGTAAAAAATCCTTACTTGAATGCTTTTGAAAAGATCATTCAACCAAAGAACCACAGCAGAGGAGAGAGTATTTCCCCACTGCAACAATCTATACAAAGATACAGTATCAACAAAAGTTTTGCACTGGCTGCAGCATGATTGCCATTCATTCTGAAGAAAATAAATAGTACATTTCCCCCCTCCTTTTTTTACTTATATATATATATTACTTGGTAGCATGAATACACGAGTAACGGAAAGAGTTATTATTCATACTCCTTTTTTTACTTAATAAATATATATATATTACTTGGTAGCATGAATACACGAGTAACGGAAAGAGTTATTATTCATATTAGTATACAAGAATAAAAACTGTTTTCTAATATGATAATTCATTTAAAAATATTTCATGTATGGAGAGGTATTCTTGAAACTAGTTAGAGTTCAGGCAAACTGCTCCATCCACAAACTAGATAACAGAGCACAGTCCCTAGTGATATATTACTTAAACAATAATTTGTAACTAGATGGCTGGCAAATAGTTTTGTTTTATTCTGTATAATAGTCAATTTGACTAACATATTCTCAAATTGGTAATATTCTGCTATTTATTTAAAAATCCTATTATACCAAATCAATTTTATCTTGAATTGTATTCATGTATTTTGTTTTATTCTGTACAATTGGTAATATTCTGCTATTTATTTAAAAATCCTATTATACCAAATCAATTTTATCTTGACATTATATGAATTATCTTCAATGTACATATCACATTGTATATTGAAACTTAGCTGACATGAATAAATAATTTTCAAATTAATAAATGTACATTTTTCTGCTAATCTAGGTAAAGAGAGAGATTAAAAAAGAATTTGTTTATAATATCTTGATAATACAGCAGGTTGTTCCGGATCACAGCCTTTAATAAGCACTGGAAAATAAGTCTAAAAGCACATTAACTAGCACCATTTGTTACCCTGCTCAATGTGTTTGATTCAGCTGATATGTCCATTACTGATAAATGTGTTGTGGCAATGATGTTAAAAAACACTGCCTTAAGAATAAGACAAATACTGAAAATTATAAACATAAATATAACTGCTAATATAACACTTTACATGTACTTTGCTTAAGAGCACTTTTAAAAAGTGTTTAAAGATGCTATACATGAGAAAATACAGTAAGACTTCATACCAAACAATTATTTTTTTATGCGTGAATTATATAAAATCAAATATTTCAGAGAGAAAATATTGCAACCTTCACAACCTCAACTGTGGATCTGTACATTTCCTGCAAACACTGCAAATCCAGATCAGGGGTATGTATTCACAGATAAATGTTTAAAGTTTTGAAATTAGAAATTTCTTCTAACAAAAGTTCTTCTATTTTTAAGAAATGGAAATGAAGATACAGTAGAAGAATCAACAGTTCATCCACAACAAGAAAATTTTGAAGTTTATCTTCAAACATTAATAAGCCAAGTATTAGATCCAAATTTTATTACAGAAATTACTAAAGAGAATGGTTGGTTTTCTAAAGTATTTCATAATTTTTTGCAAATAAAAATTATACACATATTTAAATTTGTTTAGATGAATATTTCCTCTCCCACATGAAAGAGATTGAAGATGTGACAGACGAAAAAAAGAAAAATATTTTTAAAGATAAACAAGTTGAAGAAATATTAACTACAGTGGAGATATTTCCAATTCTTGAGATTTTACCAAATAATGAATCTGAAAATAACTGCCAGGTAATTTTAACATTTTTCAGAGAAAAAATATTTAAAACTAATGATAAATGCATTCAATTTTTTTTAGATATGTAATGAAGTTAAGGCTCAGAATATTGTGCAATGTCAGGGTCAACCATATGATTCATCATCCTTAGAATCAAAAAAACCTACCTCTGAGCAACAGTCACTCTGGAACAAAAAGATACTTGTCTGTTCTATTTGTGCACAAGCAGTAGTTTTATATAGTCATTTACATCATCATAAATATAATTTTTATTTAAAGTGCAAAAAGAAGGTAAATTCTATAATCATCATCTATATATATATAGATGTTCTAAAACCTCATTACAATTTGCTCTCTCTCTTTAAGGTGGAAGATGTAAAAAATAATATGGAAAACAAAGAATCCCACATGCTGTTAGAAGAGTGTTTACAGGATACTGTATGGGTAAATCAGGTGAGTTAAAAAAAAATTTAATTTGCCTATTTAGGAATGTAACAATTCTTTAACTTTTTTTAGATGTTTCAAGAGATAAAAGATATGTGGGCAAAAAGTGAAAAAGCAAGGTGACAGTGATATAAATGTATCAAGAACTTATGATGGTCATCATGTATGATAACTTCAAAACTGCCACTTCTGTGGAGTGGTTAATGTAAAATTGTGCAATTAGTAGTTGAACTAAAAGTAGATTCCTGTATTTAAAATGGCATGCTCTACTACTGAGTTCAAATTTATTGAAATGTGCAATGCTAGTATATTTCAAAATACCATCTGTATAAATCCAACATTCCTGTTTTTATTATTTACTAGTTTTTTTTAGTTCTTTATATATAAATTCAATTTTGATCCTTGTCAAAATATACACTGCCAGCACAAAATTGTTATTTTCAACTTTTTTATATTATAATTTTGATCATACTTTATTATTTTGTCATTGATTTTTTACTAGGAAAATAAACTGAGAAATTTAAAGCTGGCTTTCATTTTTGTTTGAATATGTAGTATGCCATAATTGTCTTTGATATAAACATATGAAAAAAATTGTGCAACATTGAACATGTTTAGTTATGCACATTGTGTGTTGAATGTTGTATCAAAAATGGCTGTCATTGTACAAAGTAAATAAAATGTCACAGAATTGAACTGTAACTACGTTTTTTAATAGAAAACAGTACTCCAGATTTTCAATCACTAATGAAACAATTGATTAGGTAAATAAAGCCATATAATATCTATGAAGAATGAAGCAATTTTTTAGGGAAAGGAGTATGTAGTATTTTTTTTAGTTATATTCTTGCGCACATCACAATAATTTATTTTTAGATAATAAAATATATTTTTACATTTCACGAAAATGTGGTCACGAAACAATGGTTAAAAAAACACCATTATGTTTAAGAAATAGACAACATAATGCTTCATTAAGAATTTATTTTTTGCAGCCAGAGTCAGTCACTTTAACAAACTGGTTTATAAAACAAAAAGCATTGGATATTCAAACTTTTATCACTGGATAATTGAATAAGAAAAAGCAAATGTTTGATAGGGGATCATCTGAAGCATAAAAAACTGCCAATGCATTTACAGTCATTTTCGTATGGAATATACACACACACACACATACACATACAAGCTCTGTGCAGAAATCAAAGTTTAAAAGTGGAGTCTGACTTAAAGCTGCTCAAAACTTTATGGTAGGGAAACAGTTGTTGTCTTAACGAATTGAAACAAATGAATTCTCAATTCAGTTATGTTTTTGCAAGAAGTATTTTGTGTTTGCGTTACTTCCCACAAGCAACATTATCAGGAATAGTTATTGCAATCTTGTAGGTTTAATTGTTGAGGTAACTACTGATCCCAAATGCCTGGTCCCACCAAAAGTAAGAATTACAATCAACAATGTCTACCAGGCTATGCAATTTTTGTAAATATGGACAATATTTAAATTTGGGTGGAAACACAAAATATCTTTTCCAAAGTCCACAAGAATTGTCATCTATACATTTTTTTCTTTTTAAATAATGTATGCCTTGCAAAATCTGCCGCCACTGCCAAGTCCGAGAAGTTTATTTTGTTGGACACTAACGCAGGGACAGATTACTGTTGAGGTCTATAACCGCCACGTCCACCTCTATTGTTGCCACCTCGTATTCCTCCACGAAGCCCTTTAAAAAAAGCCAATTTACTTCACAATTTTGGAATAATAAAAGTTTCTTTTGTATAATTTTAAACTTACCGCCACGAGGTGGTCTTCGATAACCATTATATCCAGAAGAGCTACCTGAACTATCTCTTCCTCCATAAGAACCTTGATAATATCCTTAAGAGAAATTATATAGCATATGACATATGTCATTATCTATTTTAGTTTATTACAGCAAGCTGATCCTACCTCTTCCATTTCCATAACTTCTACCCCTCAAGTAACAATTGAAGGATCCTCTTCCTCGACCACCTCTTGATCCTCTGTTGCTAAAACTGCGAGATTGATGGTTGTTTTGTATATGAGAAGAAAAATTGGCTGTAAGATAATTAATTTATTAAAAAAACCTTTATTAATGACTTATATATTTTTTATTGCTTTAGTATTTAAGTTCTTACATTGATTTTCAGATTGACTTGCTTCCTGTTCAGGATCCATAGTATTTTCTCCATTACCAACAGCTTCCTATCACCAAATATTAAATCAAATATTAATCTAGATATCTAGACGATCAACCATCTTTGATATTGACATAACAAATAACAATCAGTATTTTGTCATAAATTAAGATGTTTCTGTAATGTTCAAATGGTATATTTACATCTATTATTGAAAACAATATTTACAGTATTCCTTTTTAAAGATTATAAGAAAGATACTAAAGTTGGAGATGAGGTTTGGTTTATTTTCAAAATGATTGCCAGAATCACCAGTGAATTGGCAAATAATGAAATTTTTTATATATGATTTGTTTTAATATGAAAGCTTTATAATTTTGCTAGAAATTTTTGAAAATTAAATTAATAAAAAAACTCAGTGCAGAGGACAAACTAAAATTTTTTAACTGAAAAAAATGATGTATAGATAGTCCTTGACTTACAACAGTGGGATTCAAAAACTGAATTTGATTGTAAGTCAGAATGGTTAGAAGTTAAAAATACCCAAAATTTATAGATTTCTTACTTCTTATGTTTATTAGGACATTATAGATTACCTTAATAAAAATATAACTACAAGAATCAGACAAAAAATGACACTTTCAATATACCCTGTCATTGGGGGACTTGAACCCACTGAAATACACTGACTAATCACAGAATTAATGGATTTCATCATCATGAGAGGTCATAAGTCAAAGACTATCTGTATATTGATAAATAACTTTTACCTCAATTTCAGTATCATTGTTGCTTTTTTCCACATCATCATTGTCTTCATCTGCAACAGAGAGTTCCTGAACAGATGATTCCACTGAAGTAATGACATTTGTTGACTGCTGCTGTAATAAATTATCTGATGTAAAATGTTGAGCTGGAACAGTAACAGGAACATAGGGTGATACAACAGTCATAATGTTCTGCATCGCAACAAAATTCTGATTTGTAAAAGTTTGAGTAGGTATTGGCTGGTTAGGATCATAATCTTGTGGTGGATGATTAAGTGCAGCTTGGGAAAGAGTAAGAGCAGGATTGCCAGCAGAAGCTACTGGTATTGGTTGAAGTGGCACAACAATAGTTGTAGGAATACATGGTGGTTCATTTTCATTCATAATATGAGAAGTAGATGTAGTTACAGAGTTATATTGAGAGTGACGATAAGATGCATTTGGAGGAGGAGCCATTGGATGAGCAACAACTACAGCTGGATCCATATGAGGAGCTAAAAATTAGCACAATTAACAGTGAAAAATTTTTATTCTCTAAATTGGAAACACATTTAAAATATATAAAATTTTACTTACATTCCATATCAATCTGTGATTCTTGCAAAAAATTGAAATTTCCTTGGAGTGGTAAAACATCTTGTAACTGATCTGTTGAATGATTTGTTCTTTCAGTAGATTTTGCACAAATTTCTTCAGTTTCAATCACTGACAATGGTTCTGAAACCTAGAATATAACGAATTTTAATATAAATTTTCAATTTCTTAGTTCTTATAAAAAACGAAACTTAAATTAATTCCTATTATAGAATGAAAATTTGGACTAATATATAATTTTATATTAGTCCATATTGCTTTAATATAGTAAATAGTTATCTGGATGGCTGCATTAATATATTATAAGCAGCATAAAAATTTTCATGTATTTATAAAGAATACATTGATATGGACAGTTTATAAATGAATATTTAGTTTAAATTTGACTGCCTTGTAACAGATTATTATTGTAAAGATACAAAAACTCATGTTAATAAATAATTTACTTATTTTAACTACATATGAGAACTAAATAAAGTGAAGTTGATTATAAAAACAACATTATTAATATTAATAATTATGCAGATGACTTCAAGCTTTTCAATACTGATCATTCCAAACTTGAAAATGACTTTGATCATGTTGTGAATTGGTTTATCTCTAATAACTTAAATGTTAATGTCAGCAAAACTGCATATATAATTTTTTCTGTTTATAGTACTCATCAAGTTTCTACTATTAATCTACAGGGAAGTTTCATTAGCTCCGTTTCATCGCATAAAGATTTAGGTATCTTTTTTGATCCTAGGTTGACTTATAAGTATCACACTCAATATCTAATTAATATTTTCCGTAAAAAAAGTGCATTTACCCAACGATTTCTAAGAAATTTATCCAATAGTAATGCTTAAGCTACGTTTAGATGGTGCTACTTTTCATGCAACTAGGCGCGCGAGAAGGCATGCAAAGACGCATGCCTCAAAATCTGTTACAATACTAGGCGCAAGAAGGCACATGTGTTCCCCATCCTAGTTGGGTTAAGCTACATTTAGACAATGCCTCTCTGCATGCAACGTCGTATGCAGAATGATGCATGCCTCAATGTGCAACAGCTGCATGAGGCATGCAACTTGCCCCTTCATGCTCACACGTGGAGGACCTATTGTAGACAATACCAACACGAAAACAGTTATACGCTGCCGTTTTAGCGGCAGCTACTGTTATCATTTCAAATGACAGAAGGAAAAGAAGAAAAAGAAAGTGTTTTGACTCGCAAATATTTTGATCGAAGTGCTAATAACATCAGTATTTTGAATCAAGTCGAGTTAGATAGTTTGTCTTTTCAAAAAATTTACTAGAATGACTCGACGATGATAAATTTAACATCTTCAATAAATTGAATTATTTTCTTCACACCTCAATCCATAAAGCAAAGAAAAATTTGCGAGAAAAATTTTAAAATAATCAAAACAACAAGATGTTGCAAAACTAGTTGCACGTGTAACCCAACTGGGATGGGGAACACATGCGCCGAGTTAGATAGTTTGTCTTTTCAAAAAATTTACTAGAATGACTCGACGATGATAAATTTAACATCTTCAATAAATTGAATTATTTTCTTCACACCTCAATCCATAAAGCAAAGAAAAATTTGCGAGAAAAATTTTAAAATAATCAAAACAAGATGTTGCAAAACTAGTTGCACGTGTAACCCAACTGGGATGGGGAACACATGCGCCTTCTTGCACCTAGTATTGCAACACATTTTGAGGCATGCGCCTTTGCATGCCTTCTCGTGCACCTAGTTGCATGCGTCTTTTTGCACAAATATTTGCACCGACTAAAAGTAACTTTATCATATCTGGTTTTTAGCTAATTTTGCTTTGGTTATAACTTATGGTGTCTCAATTTATTCATCTGCTTCTGCTATCTACTTGGAGAATTTAATTAGGTCGTACAACCAAGCCATTAGCAGTATTTGACATCTACTAATGGACAGCAATATCTTAACTGTTCCTACAAATACTGATTGTCTTTCGTTACCATCTTTTGAACCCCTCAATTACAGTCAGGACATAAGATTACTTTTTAAGTATATTTGTGGTTCTCTTCCGGCTGATGTAATTTGCTATAAGGTACCCCAAGCTAATACTAGAAAAACTGATTTGATTTGCATACAGAAACATCATCTAACAAAAACTATGAATTCGTTTTTGAGTCACGCTTCTAAATCTTTCAGTGATCTGTACAGCACTTCTATTGTTTTGGTTTGAGGGGGCCACCCGTTTGTGTTTTTAAAGGGTGTAGTTCTTGTGAGATAAATAAATAAATAATAGTTGTATTTATGGTATAACAATAAATAAATATGCCTTTTTTTCGAAGTGGAAAAAAGAGATATAATTTATTACAGAAGTACTTTCGACTTCAGTAAATCATCGTCAGCTGTACATAAAAAAGGCTTATTTATTTATTGTTATACCATTAATACAAGTGGAAGTTTATTTATACATTATTAGTTGTATTTAATAATAATCAATAGTAGCCTTAATTCTTAAGTAAGAACAATATTCATTTTGATCTAAGCAAAAAATTTTTAGTAATTGTTTTTACGATACTATAAACATCTTATAATAATCATGATGATAACTTGAAAAATTTTCATTATTTCTTAAGAGTTTATCATTAACTAATTTAAAAATGCAAGAAATAATGAAAATTTTTCAAGTTAAGAGTTTATCATTAACTAATTTAAAAATGATGAATAATTTAATACCCATATAATTATTTTTTTATTCCAGTTCAATTTTATTTAAAAAATATTATGAACTACTGTATATTTATAAATTCAAGGTGTATAATAGTATCAATTATTTTTAGTAAATTATCATAAATAATATCATTTGAACAATATTTTAATACAGCATAAATTGTACTTATGATAACTATTGTAGTACAATATATATATCTCCTGCCTTGTATATAACCTACCTACAATATATAATACTGCTTGCAATTTTAGCATAATAACTATATAAAAAATCCAACTTACAAAATACTTACATAATTTGCAGAGTACATGATAATAACTCTAAATTATTCTTTAATAAAATAATAAGTTATAAAAAAAATTTTTATAGTGACAAAATCATTTAAAAAAATAAAAAGATTAAATACAAATTTTTTCTTTTTTGCCTTAGCAACAAATTTAATATATTGTTAGTGAAATAATAAAAATTTGCATCTCTTATATAAATAAAATGCATTGCTTCCTTTGTTGCATTATTAACAAAATATAAACATTGAAATACAGATTCTATTATAAAGCAAGAGGTTTTATTAAATCTTGTTAATCTAATTTTTCAATTATGTTTTGTATTTTTTTATTAATATTTTTACTCTTAATAAATCCTTCAATTTATTCTAGTCTCTTGTACACAATAAAATTATTAAACACATCTTTAAAGACAAAAAACACAAACATGAATTAAATTAAATACAGATAGGCCTCGATTAGCGCGAATTCGATTAGTGCGAGTTGTAAACACAGATCAGTCTGAAATAATGAAAATTTTTCAAGTTATCATCATGATTATTATAAGATGTTTATAGTATCGTAAAAACAATTACTAAAAATTTTTTGCTTAGATCAAAATGAATATTGTTCTTACTTAAGAATTAAGGCTACTATTGATTATTATTAAATACAACTAATAATGTATAAATAAACTTCCACTTGTATTAATGGTATAACAATAAATAAATAAGAAGCCGCAAGCTTATAGGCCATGGGGTCAGATGACCACAAAGGTATCAGCACATGGCAGTACGTGGGCTTACAGTATATGTTCGTAACATATTCGCCATCTTCAGTATCTATGGTTACATCTAAAAAATGGAACGTATTCAAAGTTTCATGTGAATTTGAGACCCAGAATTAAGGTAAACTATATTAAGAAACTTAAATGGATCCTATTTAAACAATCGTCTACGAAGCAAAAGCCTTCCCTTAAGCTCCAAGACATTGCTGCTGTTGTAGGCAATCTTGATGTCCCGTCGCCTGTCCAGAGTCTTGTTATGAATGAGCCTACCGCGGTTCTGTCTTCACTCCCCCGCTTCTGTGACCTTGCACCACACCTCGGCCACCTTTTGGAGGGTTATGATGAGACATTTAAAGAGAAGATCTGTTGGGAACTTATCCATAGTAGAGCTTCCACCCATACGAGGAAGAGACAGCAAAAATTGCAAGCTTATGTTACTTATGTAAAACAAAGGATGGTGAATGAATCGGTCATCTGCACCAGAGTTGACAAGTCTAAGAAGATCACCTTTATACCTGATCACCTATATACGAATCTTCTGTCAGATTTTATCGCCCAATCTTACTCATTATTGCTAGATTCTGATCCTACTGATAGAATTGCTAGTAAGTTAACATCTCTCCTTAAGTCAGATTCCTTTCAAAAAATATGGAAGGTTAAAAGAGTGAGATGCCCTTATGCACCCAGACTTTTTGGATATGTTAAGGTGCATAAGGACCCAATATCCATAAGACCTATGGTAGATAAGGTTTCTTCCCCGCTCTATGAGTTAGAAAAGACTATTGCTACTTGGGCTGCACAACACCTGCATGGTTATAAGTATACGGTTAGTTCCTCGCTAGATTCCTCCAGTTAGGACCGTTCCCTGACAAATGCTATTCTATACTCGATTATGAGTCTCTCTATCCTTCTATCAAGCTGGCCCCTGCTGCCCTTATTTTACTGTTTCCTTATACAATACCTAACCGAATCCTATGCTCTCCTCATATTATTAGGGATATTTGCCACCTGATCACGTACAATTTTTATTTTGTGTTCCAAGGGCGGTACTATCTACAGACAACTGGTGTTCCTATAGGTGGGCCTCTGGCAGGCATAATGGCTGAGCTAGTAGTTAGGTGCAAGGAATCTATGGTTCTTGAATCCTTTGATTCTGACCTTAGACTTTATCTACGTTATGTAGATGATGTGTGTGATGTCTGGAGCGGGGCACCTAAAGAACAGGCTCTTGTCGATATGCTTAGTGATAATTCTTTCACATCTCTAGTTAATATTCTAAAATTCTCTTTTTTATTACAGAAATTAAATTTTAAAAAAACTTTTTAATATGAAAGAAATTTAAGCATCAAAAAATAAGAAAATTATCAATTTATGCTCAATAAAAAATTTTAAATAATTTGTTAACTGCAATTATTATTTTGTGTTTTCATATTTATATTTATGTTTAAATAATTAGATTAATTTTGAGATTGAAATTTTTTATTAATTTAAAAAATAAATACATACTACTGATGATCCATTAACATCTTCAGTATTTTGTTCCACTTCTGCGCACAATTCTTCTTTTTCTTCTTGCTTTTCTACTTTAATTTCTTCTTCAGAAAGTTCTTGTTCATCTTCAGGTGAATCTTCATTTACAGTCTGAACAGACTGATTTGTGAAATAATCACATTCTTGAATTTTCAACAATGTATCTTTTAAATGCTTATCTAATGACTAATTAAAGTTTTTTTTGTAATGTAAATTTTAAAATAATTTAGACTAGTCACTTTTCAAGACTATAAAGATTTATTTGAGTAAAATTCAAAAATTGTTTTTTAAATTTAATATATAAATTTATAAAATAACAACATTATTAATTATATAAAGAGAAAATATATTAAATTCATATTTGGCTAAATGAAAGATTTATAAACTATAACCCATAAAACAGATAAAAAGGTTTTTTTTTTAAATTTCTTATATAGATGCTGTGCAATCAAGAATTATATATAATAATTATAATATCAATTCTTTATTACAATTACCATCAATCAGTAACAACTGCCACCAATATAGAAAATGGTGACAATCCTTGTGTAAACAAGCTAATATATATACAAATTATCTATGATAAATACAGGTATCCCTATACAGGTATTCTCCTACAACATGGTTTCGCTCCAACACGATTTGAAAATTGCAGAAACTCTCATATAATTGATAAATACAGGTATCCCTCCTATAATACATTCTCCTACAACATGGTTTCGCTCCAACACGATTTGAAAATTGCAGAAACTCTCATATAACACAGTACTTCTACAACACAGTTTTTACTTCACACATTTAGAAAATTACATTTACTTTCTTGTAACACAAAACATTTTCATTACTTTTTGTAAATCCATACTAGGGACACACAATACACACACACAAAATGCAATGATTGGTAAATACTTTGCTAAAATTAGTCATAAATGCAATTTCATTAGTTTGCCATGAGCGGACGATATGTAGTCTATTTTCGATTTCGATTTGAAATTGAATTAATTTTATGATTGCATTAATTGCCACCATTTGAGTATTTTGTGTTCCAAATGTTCAATTCTTGGATAAAAAGAAAGTTTTTATTCTTCAATAGAGGAATGTGAAAGAGAAGAAAAACATTTTATTCATAAATTTTTTTTGGGTATATGCTAAGGAATGATTATTTTCCAGCAGACTGTAGCAGGTTACATGAGATTTTTATAAAGCGAGCAGAAACACAAATTTTAAATGTGTGAAAAAGTTTAGAAAGTGAAGTTGATATTGTTTAAAAGAAAAAACTGTTATCATTTTTAATGAACATTGGTAAAGAAAATATAATTATTAAATGAATGTTATTTAGACTGTAAACTGTTTTCTTTCCTTTTGTTTGATGTATATTATTTTTTTAGGATCTTATGTATATATATTTTTTCTTTCTTTATGTTTCATGTTATTAAAATTTTTAATAAAAATTAA
>AYEL01057946.1:0-44383 GCA_000484575.1 Olivierus martensii
GAGTAATTTTAATCTAAAGGGATCCCAAATTAATGTGCAAATGATAATTTTGATAATTTTATTCTTTTTGTTAAATAAAATTTTGTTTAATTAAATTGTTTATTTTGTCCGAATTTAGCTGGCGCACCCTGTATATACTTTTGTGAATAGTCAAATATGCAAATAATGAGAATTGATTGTATTTAAAAGGAAAAATTTAGTTTTTAGTTTATTATATAATGATAAACTGAAGATCAATATGGGGAGTAAGTAAGGAGTGTATAGTATACCTTTAAAAAAATTAATTATTTGGAATGAAGAGAAATAAATAAATACAGGAATACCCCAGAGTTACGTCACCTTTGGTTTCAGACAGGTGCCGTAAACTGAAAATGTCCGTAAATCAAAGCATTCCATTTTTTCACTTATCAATGTATTTACATGCAATGACAATTATGTAATAATCATTTATTAGTTTCTTTATCCATAACTGACATAAAGAAACAGTAAAAATTTACAGAAAATGATATACTGTACTTATCCCCACATGCTGACTAATAATTCAAACATGATGGCAAGAAATATCTAGACGACCCCTGGAGGTGAGAGTTGGCAATACTTTTTCTCCCAGAAAATTATGTAAATTTGCAATTAACTAATAACACCTTGATACGATGATATTACATGATATTTTGAAGTTTAGTTGTTTATTTTTTAACTATTTTGGCAAACCTGGCATAGTAATAAAACAGCCTGATGATCGACGAATGCTGAAAACATTTGATCGCATGACCGATGGCCGTGCATATGATTCCTCACATAACATTCTTAATATTGAACAGTAATAGCAGATATGTTATTTGTATTTAATCACACCAAAACAATAAACTGTTTAATATATCAGCAAGATGGCCACAGTGGAAGCGTGCTATGCTCTCTCTCTCTGAAGAATCCTGTGACTGTAATTCCGAATCACACGACATAAATTCGGGGAATGGTGGAAATTCAGAATGTACGTAAGTCCGAAGCGCCGTAACTTGGGGTATTCCTGTATATATATAGGATTGACTGGAAAGTGCATGAAAACATGTATTAAAGGACTTGAAAACAATATAATGAAAGGCTCTATAAATATTGCAGTGGTGACAAGAACATATAAACATAATGTGAAAATTGACTGGAAGAAGGCTATGATCGTAAAGAGTGATGATAAAAATGGTAACATAAAGATAGCAGAGATGTTTCAAGGATAAAAAAAATATGAACATGTTTTAAATTTTAAAGATCCTCATTACCTTTCTTTGGCTTGGAATGTAGCCAGAAATTTGTTGTGTTGTTTTTTGTATTTTGTGCAGCTTTTGATGACCAATGGCCGTGCATATGATTGTTATCAAGTTGATAACATCATATGTAGCTTTTGTACATATTCATAATTTTAATTAATTTATTTTTTACTTTATTAATTTAGTTTATCATATTTTTGTTACTTTTTAATAATAATATTATTATTATTGGATTATGTAACTAATTTTGTTTATTGAATAGGAAAGGGCAATGGTTGTGACATCATACATCTGTGGGTTTATATTGGTAAACTGTTTCTTCCCTCTTTCTATACGTACTTTGCAGCTGATGTTGACCCATTGTGAAGGTTGAAAACATTTCTGATAATAAATTATTTTGTCCTGTTAAGAGCTTGATTAAACATAAAATATCACATAGATGGACTGGCCTTGGAGCCATCCTGAAAAACTGAAGATGTGAAATCCAGAATCAAACCTGGAACCTCCATTAATGTAAACTCTTTAAAATATGTGTAAACTCTAATAGGTAAATTCTTTAAACTGTAGCCATCTGGCTGAGTTTTATGGGCCTAGTGTTATCGTGCATTTAATAAATAATAGTGTAAATATATTTTTAAGTTTTTATATATGCATTATCAAATGAAAAAAGGCAGTTTTTTCTTTATAGTGGTGGTCTTGAACATAACCGCTATAGTAATGAAGTATGCTTGTATATGCTTTTGAAAACTTTTGATCACAGATGGTAATTTTACCACATTCTGTGCCTTATATAATTTCTCCAAATATTTTTTTACATTTAAATGTTTGTTTATTTTTTATTTACTTATTTATTTATTTGCATAATTTTCTCAAATTTCATATAAACTATTCATTATTTTTCCAAATTTCTTACTAAAAATATAAGCAGAACTGTTCTTTTTTTTATCTGATTTGAGTGAGTAAGAATTATGTCAATTCAAATAAAAAAAATGTTTGCAGACATATTTATTTTTATAACACTTTGTTAATATGAAGCTTCTGAGTTATATTTCAAGTTTTTATTTTATATCTCAAGAGGAAAATTATTTTCAAAATAACACTTAGAACAAATACTTTGATCTAGCATATAAATTTTCTAAGTGGTGGTTTCTATATTTGATCCTGGATACTCTGAATTGAAGCCAAAGTATTTGCACCCAGTTAATTTGGCCAAATATTCTCTGTGCTGTATAGTGTAATTAATATATAGTTCAGAGATAATATTGTATTTTTCAATTAGTACTCATATAAAATATAGTTACATTGTTTTCTATAATTATAGGTTTCCATTTCAATTTTCTCTTTTATGAAGGGAAATATAGAAATACAAGGTTTGTATTCTATTTTGCTGGCTTAAAAAATTTTTTTTAATTAATTAATTTAGTTTTTGTTGGCAATGCAATAGTGAAATGATATTAAATGAGGAAACAATTAAACTATAAAATATAAATTAACACACAGATAGTTTGGTTCAAACCGCTCCTGAAAAAATAGGTAAGAGACCCAAAATCAAACCTGGTCTTCTAATATTATATGCAAATGCTTTATCATGTGGCCATTTGGCTAAGTTTTTTTAGACTCAATACTATTGTGCACTTACTGAATAATAGTGTAAATATGTTTATAGACTTTTATACGTATTAGAAAATAAAAAAAGAATATGGTTCACTTTACAATGGTGGTCTGGAATATAACTGCTATTATAATAAGATAAGCCTGCAATTTTTATATGATGAAGAATAACATTTTAAATTAATCAATCAGCCAATACACTATAGTTTTAAACTTAGGGGTGATTTTAAGTTTTCTACTTATCACAAACTGTTCTATAAATTAGAAGGCAAAAATTTTAATACAACTACTATGAAAACAGCATTTCCAATATAAAGTACAGTCTAAAGAAGAAGAAATAGAAGAAAACAGGATCAATGATAATGTTCTAGACCAGTGTTTTCAAATTTTTGAGTCAATACCCACTTTCGAAAATGGTAATTTTTTTGCGACTCTCTCTTGTAAGAATATTTTAAAATGAAAGGGAGTTTGAATAAAAGATATTGCTTTACTACTATTAAATGTTTATTGAATACACTTGATTAATATATAAATTTGTTAATCAGATATACAATGCAGTGCATGTGAAGAATGGGCTTGTTTTCTATATTTGCTGATATCTTTGACAGTAATTCGGCAATTTTTTTTTGAACTGTGCGTCTAAGGAGCTTGTCTTAAATAAAGCTTTTATTTCTAATAGAATAAATTGTGATATTAACATAAATAAATACTGTACCGTACTGTATACAGAAATTTTTATTAAAAAATTTACGGAAAAATTTCTCCCTCGAAAGGGGAAAACCGTAAATAAGCAAAGCGCGAATGCCGAAAAGCTGTACAAGAAAGTCGGACGCGATAAGTGAATCCGTGAATATTGAGGCACTACTGTGCTACAAAACAAGTGTGCCAATGCCTCTGGAGACTTTTTGGTAAAACTGATGCTACTGTATCAATCTCTAAATCCACATGCACTAAAGGAGACAAACAAAACTTGCCTCCCTGTCTTTTGGAGAGCCAATTCAAAAGCTTGGGTAACAGCTTCCGTTTTTATGGATTGGTTCAATCACTGCTTTGTGAGTGAAGTAGAACGTTAGCTAAAAGCTAAAAATTTAACATTAAACGTTTTGCTTGTTCTCGATAATGCACCTGGACATCCAGTTGAAGAATTACAGCTTGCTCATCCACAGGTTGAAGTTGTATTTCTTCCTCCCAACACCACTTCATTGTTGCAGCCTATGGATCAAGGCGTTATAAAGACTTTTAAAAGCTATAGACTAGAACCAGAAGAATATGCCGATAAGTAAGGCTATAATAAAAGCCAAAGCCATGAAGCTCTATAAACATTTTGCGGAATCTTCAGGTGATAATCCAAATAAATTTGTTGCAAGTAGTAATTGGTTCGACAAATTCAGGAATCGTTATCGCCTTCACAACATTAAGTTATCAGGAGAATTGGCTTCCGCAGATCATGATGCAGCTGCTGAATATCCAGAGGAATTAAAGAGAATAATCAAAGAAAAGGGTTATTAACCACATCAAGTCTTTATATTTCTGGCATCACTGAGACTAATCCTGCTATTTCTTTGAAAAACGCACGGAAGGAATTTACAATCACCCATGCTCTTACAATAATTTGTAAGTCCCTGAAGGAACTGAAAAAAAGCACACTTAATGCTGCTTGGTTGAAACTTTGGAAAGATGTTGTTATTGATTATACTGATCCTCTTGCAGAAATCGACGAGGAATTGAATCACATGGCTGATGTTACTCGAAGATTATTCAGTGAAGGATTTCAGGATAACTATAACAAAGAATAATGTTGAAGAATTCTTACCTAATGTTCTAAAATCTGTTCTAAATCTATTGTTATCGAAGGTTCTACTGTTATTACTGATAACTGATGAAGATTTAGCCAATTGCAATAATTAGTTTATAATCATTTTAAAGTAAATCATTCAAAAAATTTTATAGATCTTAATTTTTCCTGGTTAAATATGCAGAGAATTTAAAAATGTTCAGGTCACTTAAAAATATTCCAAAAATCTGCTCAAAATATAAATCATCAGATAGTTTTTTTTTGAGAGAATGAATCAATTATATTTGTACCTAGTTTGATAAAATTATTGATGTTTTTAAAAGTTCCTTTTAATTTTCTTAAATAGGTATTAATTTAACTTTTTTTGTATTTTTGTATGTTGATTTAATTTGTCCAAAACAAAAAGATGAAAATTTCTTGAATATGACATATATCGTAATTATATTATTTTGCAATGTTACTGCAATCATGTTTGTCATTTGTTGAAAGAAGTAACATTCAGTCAAACAGAAAGTGCTTCTAATACAAGTAAATTTTTTATTTATTATCATCGATAAGGAAATTATATGGGATTATCTCAAACTCATTGATAACATTGATTTTTTTGCATTTTTATTGAAAAATAAAAAAATCAAAGAAACAATTGCTAAAGTATATATGCGTCCATAGTCCAAGTCGATATCTTTAGCTGGAAGCATTTCTGTATCCATAGCAGTCAAAAGATTTTAAAAATGCATATTTTTTTTTATAAATGTTAGTTATTTTCTTTATATATATAAGCCGTATTTTGAGAGGTCCCATGAGAAATATCCAATTTGGCCCCACACTAACTTAATTTGGCACTGTCTCCGCATTGCGGGATTCGGTGTATCGTAGTTCTGCCACTGTCACCCACTCATGTTGTATTAAATATGTATTCTATTTTTCATTTTTTCTGTAAGATTTGTTTAATTGTATTAAAAAAATATTATGCCATAATAAATATACAATGGATTCCACTTAATTGGGACAACCGCATAATTGGGCCAAATCTCAAAGAATGAAAACCAAACTAATAAACTAATACATAATTTAAGTGGATAGAAGACCAGAACCATAAGAATGTGCCGATAAGTAAGGCTATAATAAAAGCCAAAGCTATAAAGCTCTATAAACGCTTTGCGGAATCTTCAGGTGAAAATCTAAGTAAATCTGTTGCAAGTAGCGGTTGGTTCGACAAATTCAGGAACCATTATCGCCTTAACAACATTAAGTTATCAGGAGAATCGGCTTCTGCAGATCATGATGCAGCTGCTAAATATCCAGAGGAATTAAAGAGAATAATTGAAGAAGAGGGTTATCAACCACAAGTCTTTAACGCGGATGAGACAGGGCTCTTTTGGAAGAGACTGCCTACCGAACATACATTGCTAGGGAAGAGAAACGAGCGCCAGGTTTCAAAGCAGCTAAAGACAGATTAACTGTGAACTGGCACTGCAACAGTTTAAAATCTTGTCAACATTTGTGTTATTTCTCAAAATTGTAGTTAATGGTAATCGATTGTATAAAATCAAATTAAATAAAAATTTTGCAATCCAAATCATAATAACTTGATGAAAATGATTATTATAGTAAATTTGTGTAAAGTCTATTTTTATCTAAAATACTAAAAGCACCAGTGAAATGACCCTTATCAAAGTGTATGCATATATTATTCTCAAAATATCTTGCAACGTTTGTAATGTCATATTATATAATGCCAGAAATAAATGTCTTTAGAAACTAAAGGATACACTGTGCTCCATATTCTAAATATTTCTTAATTAACTTTATTAAGTTTTTAAGATAGGGAATCAGTAATATTTTCAACATTTATTTAATCTATATAATATTTTAATTTATGAATTTATTCAGAAGATTAATAATAATACTAATAATACTATAATAATTACCTAATTAAGCGAATATCATTTACATCTATAATAATTCCACTGAAGATTAATAATAATAATAGTAATAATACTATAATAATTACCTAATTAAGCGAATATCATTTACATCTATAATAATTCCACAGAAATTTTCTTCGCATCTTTCTACATTATTAACATTGGGGGACGCCATCTTTATGGTTTCATAGAATTTAATTCTAAGATTTAATAAAGTCAATTTCCATTGAATTATTACTAGGATCAATATGAGTTTAAATATTTCATATTAAAAGCATTTTGAAATGTTATGTTTTATTATTGCATTATAACACCGTCTAGTGAACAGAAGTTGAAATATTAACAAAATGGCCGCTCATCAGTGATTACTTTTTTTTGTGATTTTTATCTTCTTATGATTACATATTAGATAAATGTAATCATTTCGTATGTTGTTATCGATTGAAATATTATATTCGAAATGAGGTATAACGAAAAAGAATTAATGGTGATAGCTAACGGAAATGCAGATAAAGAAGGAAGACTTCACCATCGGTGTCCAGGATTCAGAGAAAGTAAGATTTGAAATTAATTTGCGGCAATTAGGCAATTACATAGAAATTTCTACTTATCATAGAAATTTTAAAAGATTATCATAATTAAAAATAATTGGATGATTCATTTTTGAAAGAACTCGTCTTGGTTAGGATTTTTAATTAAATTAACGTTCCTTTAGAAACAATTACATGCTTTGATTTTTATCTTTGTTTTAATTATTTAGTATGATTTTAAATAAACATGCTTATATCAAAATACATATATTCTAAGTCGTATTCATCATATATATATATAATAAAATTATCTAAAATTAAAATCACAGTTAACTATAGCCATAGGGGTATAATTACTGTATTTCTTTGGTATTCATTATAATGAATGAAAACTGACCAGCCTGAAGTTAGCACTGACTTTTAGCCTCACTTGTCCTTCAAGGTCGCTAGGCGTCAGCCGCGTTAGGATTTTTAATTAAATTAACGTTCCTTTAGAAACAATTACATGCTTTGATTTTTATCTTTGTTTTAATTATTTAGTATGATTTTAAATAAACATGCTTATATCAAAATACATATATTCTAAGTCGTATTCATCATATATATATATAATAAAATTATCTAAAATTAAAATCACAGTTAACTATAGCCATAGGGGTATAATTACTGTATTTCTTTGGTATTCATTATAATGAATGAAAACTGTAATGGAATATAGTTCAGATAATTTTTAACTATACTCCCGGCGCTCGAATTAATTAAAAAAACAGTGACGGGGGTATAGTTAAAATTATGTGATTTTATTTACATTAAACTTTTTATTCATTAAAAGGAATTACAGTAATTATTGATATTTTGAGATAAATTTTGAAATGAGCTCTGTAAAGTTCTGTTATACATTCATAATTTATTGCAAAATTCTTATTTATATTAAGCTTTGGATTTATTATAAATCCAAAGCTTAATAAAATTGGAAATAGAAAATATTTTCAGATATTACCCGAAAGTACTTTGCAAAGTAAAATAAAACATTTACTGAGTTTACTGCTAAAAAGTGCTTGTTTGAAATTATTGTTTGATGAACTTAAGCAGTTTGATCTCTAGGTTACGGTAATTTCCATACTTATCTCGAAGTATTTCTTCAAAACCCTTGCTATCTTGAATTAGTTTATAATTCTTGTGCTATAGAAATTAAAAATACGAATTTTCCCTTGCTTTTGGAGTCTAAACAAAGGATTTAAATTTAACAAAAGAACGTAAATCCGCTACTGATAAACGGAAAAGGAATTTTTTTGTGCATGCTCGGAATATTGAACATGCCATACAGTAGTTTCGTTTTTTTAAATTTCACTTCTAATTGTTGATATTTTTTTGTCAATATGATCACATTTATTCAGTGATATTTTCAAACTTTGATTTATAAGATATAGGAATATTTAGATGCTAATTTTCATGGAAAAAAGAGTGTCTTATATAGTTTTAATACTATTGACATAAAATATATTATATTATTGACATATAATTATATTATATATATTATTGACATAAAAATCTTTATTTAAAATTGAATCTTGATATCTCGAACTCTTTATACAAATTTTTTTTTGTTCCCATGAGATTTGAGATATCAAGGTTCTACTGTATATATTTTTTTGTTCCCCTGAGATTCAAGATATCGAGGTTCTACTGTATTTTATTTGCAAATTCTACTCTTAATATGCATTTATTCTTAGTAAGTTTTATAATTGATTTGTATTTTAACGGATTTTTTAACAAAAGCCAAAATATGGCAGAATTTGAGATTATCTGCCACAAATTTTCACAAATCTATCAGTAGTGCAATGTAGTGAAGTTAAATTGTTGTGGCGCATAGCTATCCAGTACATCGCCATAAAATTGTATATAAACACAGCACCGCAAAAACTTGTGGCAGGTAATCTCGAATCTTGCCCAAAATACATCAATGACAACCAAAGTTAGTTTATTATTATTTCAACATAATTTATAGATGATATAACTCTTAGAATCCATTTTTCTATCGTAAGCAGAATCAGCCTAACTACAAAAAATGTTTTAATAAGATTAAATTACATTATATTGTAAATTTTTATTTTAAGAAAATATAAGTATGCAAAAATATTAACAATTATTTTTGCATAGGATATAGAAGGGTTTCTTTAAAATCTATTAAGAACCAAATATTGCAAGTTTTTAAAAATTTAAATAGAATTTATTGGCAATATTTAAAAGTATAAATTATATAACTCAGTAATTTGAAAACATTACAATAGCAATTAGAATTTAAAAATACAATCGATTCTGCTTAATTGAGACAATAGCAAAAAAGAAATTTAGCAATTTTTGACATATTTTAAGAATTTTTCAAAAGTATGTCGATACTATGTATACTAAGATAATTAAAATATAACAGCACAAATACAAGCAAAAGACTGATATATTTATTTCCTAAAGATCTTTCAGCTTAAAAAAGCCATCTTCAGTAGGAACAAGTAAAAGAATTACAAATGGAACAAGTATTAATTTAAATACAAGAACGTTTACAATAGAATAAAATATAGCGGTTAAAGAACAAATATATAAAAAATTTCTAAAATGTATACATAAAAAGGTCAAATAAAATAAAAGTTAAACTTAAGTTAAACTAAAAGACAACATAATATGTTTATAATGCATCCCATAAGGATGGAATCGCCTCGGGAGAGCTATCATTAATTACACAGCATTTATTACTATATTGTTTTATACTAAGGGTCTCCACTAATCTAATTTCAGATATATTATTAATGGGTTGTATGATTTCAACTCTATCCCAATAAATATATATGTTAAATTCATAAAAAGCTTTTGCAAGAGCAGTATTAAGCATTGCATTTTGAATATCATATTTGTGCTCATTAATTCTAATTTCCATTGAGTGAATTGTACTTCCAATGTATACTTAATGTCTATTCAGGTCTTTATTATATATTGGTATTTTATATACGTTGGCCCTTTTGTTAGTTAGCATAGGAGGTTTAACGTTCTTTAAATTATTATAGATTGTATTGAGTCTATTAAAAGGTAGGATTAAATTCTTTTCTTTTAGGGCTTTCTTTAAAGGTTGGATGGCATATGTAAACAGCACAGAGTGTAAAAGAGTTCCATTATTTTGTTGGGTAGGTTCATTTTGTAGACCATGAGAAGCATTAGGTGTATTATTTTAAAGATGGGGTATAACCATGCTTGATGACTTGGTCTACAATCCATTTAAATTCATTGTCCTTACTTTGTGTATGACTATAGTGAGTTGTCATTCATTTTAATAAAAAATAGAAAGCTGCTAATTTATAATTGAAAGGGTCGGGAAACTATTTTCGAATAAAAATGGAGACATGTGTGTTTCCTATACACCTTAGTAGATATTACATTATTATAAATCATAATATCAACGTCTAAAAAATGTACATTAACAATCGACTGTTGATCTAAACATATATGTAAACCTAATGCTCCATTGTTAAATCATTGTAGATGAGTTTCAGTTATCTTAGTTTTATCAAAAACCATAAAGACATTGTCTACATACCTTAAGAATAACTTATTATTCTTCTTATTAACTTAATTATTTTGTAATGAAAAGAAGATGGATTGCTCTTTATATCTAATCACGAACTCAGCCATGACACCTGCCATCACTCCCCAATTGGTACTCCAACTCATTGCCTATAAAACTTATTATCGTATTTGAAAAAGGAATTATACGCTATTGCAGGTGTCTCTTAACAATTGCAGCAGAATCCCCATTTCGTGCAAATTTTCAAGGAGAAATCTATATAATATAAGACATGCTGGAGGTATATTTATGGACAGGTACAATTGAGAATAATCTGCAGCTGCTGTCATATCATTATTCTGGAAGATGTATGATTTAAGTTTCTGTAAAAAATCTACCGATGAATTTATTGCATACGGGTAGTCATTTAACTTACATTTAATGAGTTTCTTCTCGAAGGGCGTAAGTGGAGAATGCATTTTATCTACCATTGATCTTGCAGTAACAGATGTTATCTTATAAGAAGCAGAAAGTATTTTGAACTTTATTTGAAGTAAAAGTACTACATATACTATTATTTGGTAACATTAGCATGATGCAAATCAGTTATCTAACGTCATGCGTCTAGCAAGTATACGTCTGCTTAAGAGTCTACCATTACTATATATTGTACCTCTATCCTTTTCAAAGAAAGATGACCTGCCTTACATGGTAAAGAGCTTATGGATTGCAAAGGTCAAGTCATCCAATAGAATAGCCGCTTTCTGTTTCGTTCATCCAATAGCAGTTTACCTTTTATCATCAGTAACAATTTGAAATGTTTATCATCTTTTAAAAAGTTGTCAAATTAATAATCGAAGTGACATTTTTAACAAAACTTTACTAGCTACCGGTGTTTCTGTATCAACAATTAAAAGAATTGTAACTGAAGGAAATTTTTAAAATAAATTTTCAAATTATAATTAATTTTAGCATTTATAAAGTAAAAATTGAAATATTTTAATCTGATTACATGTTTTAATTCAAATATAAAGTCGAAAATGGTAATAAATTCTCTACTGCAATCCATTTTACATCGTATCACTTATCGTTAACCTAACTGAAAACACTCGTCGATCATTGAATTTGGCCTTGAAAGTTCTTCTTTCTTTGAAAAGAGTATAGCGATATTTATTTACAGTTCGATTTTATTTAAAATTTTTAAATCTTTGCCAAGATACCAAGAAAGGATTTTACAATCAAGTAAAATTCCTTTACCGGATAAAATTAAAAGCCAGCCATTTAATACAAATCATCAATCTTGATATAACTGGAGTACCAAAATCTACCATAGCTTATATCCTACAAGAAATCAGCTGCATGAGGAGTGGGAATTACAGAAAGAAATTCCAGGAACATCGAAAAGAAAGCATGATGAAAAGGATTCAGAAGTCAAAGAAGCATTAGATCAATGGATTTCTATAGTTAGTAGGTGAGGCGTGAATATCATCAGTGGCCAGTGTTGAAGGGGATGTCAGAGGAGATTGCTGAAAAACTAATAATTAGGTACCTATTTTAATAAAGCATTAAATAGGTATCTAATTATTATTTTTTTAAATATTTATTTACCTATGTATTATATATTTTTATTTGAAAATTTATTATTAATTCATTTAATTGGGGAAGCCACTTAATTGGGCCAAAATGGATTACTTCCAACATGTTCTAATTAAGTGGCATCAACTGTATATCAAAAATTTTTAAAACTAGAAACTATATCATTTTAGACAAAAAACTCATTATTAGTGAATACATGGGAGGAAAGTGTTCATTTTTGACATATGTTTATTACGCCTTGATCCATAGGCCGCAACAATGAATGTCGTGTGTAATAGCTCTTAAAAGTCTTCATAATACTTTTAAGATCTATTACACACGACACACTTTTGAACATATTTCTGGCATCATCAAGACTAATCCTGCTATTTCTTTGAAAAACGCATGGAAGGAATTTACAATTGCCCATGCTCTTACAATAATTTGTAAGTCCCCGAAGGAACTGAAAAAAAGCACACTTAATGCTGCTTGGTTGAAACTTTGGAAAGATGTTGTTATTGATTATACTGATCCTTTTGCAGAAATCGACGAGGAATTGAATCGCACGGTTGATGTTGCTTGAAGATTATTCAGTGAAGGATTTCAGGATAACTATAAGAAAGGATAATGTCGAAGAACTCGTGAATTCTCATGATGAAGAACTAACAGAAGAAGGTCTGGAAGAAATGCTTGAATCATCTGAAGAGGAAGAAGAAAAAAGTTCAGAAGACAGAGTGAAGTTCACTTCAGCAAACTTGAATAAGATCTTGAAATTTGCAGATGAACTATCTGAAGACGTTATAGCAGCTGATCCTATAACGGAACGAAGTCTGAAATTCAAAAAGGACTAGATGACCTACTGGCTCCCTACAAAGTTTTGCAAAATGAAATGAGAAGAAAAGCCCAGCAGCCAACTCTTCCCTCTTTCTTCAAGAAAATTGAATATCCAGTAACAGAGACTTTGTTGTATCCATCAACAAGAGCAACAGTATGATATCACAATCAAAGAAGCACAAAGAGAAACTTGACGTAAACGATTCTTTCACCGCAGATGATGTGTAGCATGAGGCTAGACATCATCAGCACCACCACTTCTGTTATAACCTTTTCTAGAGTCGTACAGCAGATTTCTGTACAAGAAGAAAAATGTTAGGAAAATCTTTCTACATTGTGTTTATAGTACGTACCAGTTGTATGTTATATAGTATGTAACATACATCTGGTATGTACTGTACTTTAACTTTTTCTTCATTGTAATAATAATTTTAAATAAATATTAAAAGTAATTATACAGTACTATACATACTACTTACTGTTCCACATTAAGTAGATACACTCCAGCCCCCAACTCCCGTTTCCCATAGGATCTTAACTTTAACTTTTGCGCCAATTTTCGTGAACATCACCCCCACGAATGTTGAGGCCCTACTGTATTAAATTGTAAGTAGAAAGTATTTACAAAATTAAACTTCTATGAAAATGAGGGGCATATCAATTTTTTATGAAAAAAGAGAGGTAAGGAGACACAAAGTTTAAAATCATTATTATATGGTATTCAAATTTTAGATATATATTCCATTTGATTCTGTTTAAGATGACCACTATTCGAAATTTAAAAAACTTTTAATATTTCTTATTATAGCTTTCCCATATTTTTCAAATAAAATTTTAATAAAATCACAATACAGAAATAAATCTGATAGGTTGTAAATTCTATAAATTGAATTTTTCATAATTCATATTATTATTATTTAATATATATATTTAATATTATTATTTAATATTTTTCATAATATTAAAATTTATTATACCTTGAGCTTCAACTGTTTCTGGATCAACTGTTTCCCATTTTGATGGTATGAATTTTAATTTGGGACTTGGAGATCTTCCAGAAAGTTCCTCCATTGGCTGACCATCAATATCTTCAGAAACTAAAAAATTTATATTTATAAAAATTATATACAGAATATATAAAATTTAAGCAATTTATATATACAGGAACTCCTCACTTAACGACTGGGTTTCGTTCTCACGACTCGGTCGTAGAACGAATTGGTCAGTAAATGAAAAACTTGTTCCTATATTAAAATATTGGAAACAAATTTCAAATTAAAAATTTATATCTTAATTATGCACAAAGTACAGTATTTTTCTTCAGTTTTTGGAACTACGAGTACGGGGAAATTACAAACAAAAGTTGAAAGCGATGGATGCATATGAGCAAAAACCAAATATTCCATTAAAAAAACAGTCTTAAGCTCGGACTTAAGTTTGAGCAGTCGTTAAACAGGTAGGTCGTTAAGTGAGGAGTACTTGTACTTTCAAATATACAAAAACAATACATTCCCTGATTTTTATAGGTGGATTGTTTTGCAAAAACTACATGTCAGATCATACCATATATAGTACTAGTGTGTCACAAAAATATAACAACAAAACTAGTTGATGGCCATCTGGTAAAATAGTTGCTTACTACTTTGGAGGACCAGATTCAACTCCAAGTCTATATACTCAGTTTTTCAGGAGGGGTCTGGATTTCCCTGTTGAAATCATTCTTTAACTTTCTAGCAGATCCTATCATAGGTGTTGGCCAGCTTGTGATGGCTTCTAAAACTGGTTGTGATCAGATATAGTATATATCATGTAATATGGTAGCATAACTAAAATCTAATCAAATGTTAACTGTTGCTGCTTTGATCAATAGATTTTTCTTATAAGTTAGAGAATCACTACATAAGTATGATCTATGTATGTAGAATCTACATACAGTCGATTCTCATTATTCACAGTTTGGTATTTGCGTATTCAACTATTTACAAAAATTTATTTGTAATTACAAAATTGATTTCTGTGACACTTTCACACTTATTCGCAAACTGCTGCTGAGTGGTGAAAATACTGTTACCAATGTAAACCCTCTCTCTCTACTAAAGGAAGTTGTTTATCATCATTGGTAGTCTGTGTGTTGTTCTATCAGAAAAGTCTCATTACCTATCCTCAGGGTTGCCGAGATGGAGTGACATCTGAAACTTTTGTCATGGGCCAGGCATCGAAAAGGGCCCGATCATCAGGCTCTAACATGTCCGATAGTTTGCAGGCCACTGCCAGAGTGCACTGTCTACCACTCAAAGCAGTCCTGCCAAAATAAACTATTTTTTTTTATACAACACGGTATGTAATGTATTGAATTTTAAATTTATTGTACACTTTAAATAAATGTTTAATGATTTATATGATTTTTTTTAATAAACCAAAGTGATACACTTTTTTAAGAAGGGTCAGATAAGACTTATTGCAGGTCTGAAAATTTCTCTTGGCAGCCCTGCCTATTCTTGCTCACTCCACAGACCGCAGACCAAAGCCTGTTCATATCATCCACAAGTCCTACAGAAGAATGTGACCCTATGCTTGAATGCAGCCTCAAATTTAGGAGCCTAACTTCCTGTGCATTTGCCATGTGCATCCTGGTGTGCATTTCCATACCAGGATTTTAGAAGATCTGAGGCAAAAAGCAAAGCAGACAAGGCTGACACAGTTTTTAGCATAGTTCAGGCAGACAATGTATCAGCTACCACATCAAACATCTTACAACATCAAACAACTACCCATCAAAAATAAGATTTTATTTACTACATAATTATTTTAAAAAACTAAATAAAGATTACTGTAATTATAATATTTTATATAGTACTGTTCACTGCATATACTGTAATTGTTTGTAAGTACTAAAATACACATTAAATTAGGACTTGTGGGTGTCTTCGTCATACACTGTCTCTGTTGGCTGTCCCCGATGGGACAAGTTGCATTATTTCGGGGGCAGCCAACAGAGACAGTGTATGACGAAGACACCCACTGATGATGGCAGATGACTACGACAATGGTCAAAAAAGACAAAGACGATGAATATAAAGAACTGTGTTGAGTGTCAAGTGGACATATGGACAATCAATGCTTAGTGTATGGATTAATAGAAGATGAACATTTATCAGATGACAAACAGTTTTGCTTGGTTACTATGTCTGCTTCCTCCCTACAAAGTTTATAAGATCACCAAATGAGTGCAGAGATGCTAGTGTCCTTGTATCTAGCTGTGTCTATAGAATGCTCATGAGCTCATGAATGAGGCTGAGCCTGCTGCTGGGTTTTCTATAGATGGATATAGAGAATGAATTAGTCTTCTCTGTCATATATATGTCCAGAAAATGCACTCGCTCCTTATCTAATTGCTTGAGCTGTATAGTTAGTCCATACGGGTTGTTGTTGATACAGGTGGCAAAACGAATTGAGGTCCAACTTTCAAGAAGTTTGGAACATTTACCTCCATAGCAAGGATAAAAATCTAATCAATTTTTGGGATGATACTCTATATATATATACTTATACATATTTACTTATACTTATATATATATAAGTTCCTTCTAGATATATATATATCTAGAAGAAACTTTCCCACAGTTTTGAACCTGGAACTAACAAACAAGAGGAGAAGTTTCCTGTTCATTATTATGATTAATTTTGATGATTCATTAATTGATAAAAAGCAGTCATTTTTTTTAATTAATTTCTTAAAACTAATTTCTAACATCTTTTTGTTTAATTTTGGCCAAAATGAGGGAATGCTGTTAGGGAGCTGTGACTATGTGCTGCTCTGGAACTTCACAGCCATAGTCACAGCTCTGACAACAACACTTCCTATTTACTTTATTTTATGGAGGGTTTTTTGAAAAATAGAGCTAAAATGGTGTGTAGTTATGTGAAATATGTGACTGATAAAGAGCATATAGCTGGAAAACACAAATGCATTGTTGTGATGTCATAAGCTTACAGCAGGAAAATCACAACTAAACTATTATGTATGATATCCAAGGCTCTGCCTGTAAAAATAACCCAGTTTTTTCTGATAAGAGGTTATTCTTACTGAATCTGTGACAGAAATTTCAGAATGCATTCACGAAAAATAAAACCACAAACAATAAATCGAAACAGCTGAGATCCTCCTTTCACAATGATTAATGCAGAAAGAAAATCTCTAATATTTGTTACAAAACCATTTTGTGTAAATCGCATAAACTCAAACAGCTTCAGATTTCTAAGGTTGTAATACTTCCTACAAATGTCAATCAATTAAAATCATGACTAAATCCAATATGTTTTACATTAAAACTTATCCACTTCAGATCAAAGTACAAAATGCTACAAGTAGGATAAAATCAATAGGAATTTTACCAAAGAAAATTGCTGATGTTAAATAGCATTTAACATACATCAAGAAAAAAAATACCATTATATGATAAAGTGCTTGGCATAGAATCCAAAAATGTCATTTAGTCAGAATCTAGAAAATGAGTCAAAGTGACTGCTCTGATTTGGAATACTAGTCATTTTAACGAATAAGTAAGAAGTTTTTTTATTATAGCCATGTAGGCCTGCCTAGTCATTTCAGTTTTTTCTAGTCCAGTACACGTTCATTTCTAGTCCTGTATTTATTCATTTTGTACTATTTCTCATCAATAAAATAATATTTTTTACAGCATTTTCCTATTTAATTATATTTAAGTATTTCATACACATTGCTGGTATTTTTCTGTATTATAATCTCATCTTAAAAAAATTCAAGAAAAATGACCAGGAAGAATGCATCAGGTGATTTTGCAGCATGATGATGCCTTTCATTAACATGACAAAAAAAGCTCAGTTAGGAGGTTATTCTACATGTATTTTTATTCTCCTGATCTTGCTCCATTGGATTTTCACTTTTATTGCTCTATATCCAACAATATTTGAGGAATCTCCTTTAATGAAACTGCTTTTCAAAGTTGGCTTGATGACTTCTTTAACTCCAAATCACCAGATTTCTTCTGGTGTGGAATCGACCAACTGCTAGAATATTGGGATTCGGTAATAAAAAATGTAGAGGAATATATTATTGATTGGTTTATGTATTTTGTTCATGTAAAATGAGTGTAAAATAAAAATTTTGCCAAGGGAAAAAACACTATGAACTTATGCATCAATTCAATAGTATAAATTATTGTATTTATTTAAATGTTTTTGAAATTTTTTAATATCGACAGATAAAATAGCAGTGACTTTCTGAAACCTAAGAACTGATTGAAAATTTTTACATTGAAATTAATAGAAAATGAATATTTAATTTACACATTTTCACTTAATAAACACTTTTTTTATGACCCCAGTAACCTTAGTAAATTGAGGGATACCTGTAATATAAATGCATTGCATCTTATTGATATATGCCAATAATAAAGGAAAGTTATTGTTATTAGAAAACACCTATTTATTTTCATTTAAAATAAGCAAATTAGAATCATACTAGCTAAAGTGCAGAGAATTCATGGCAACTGATTGGCAAGACCTAGGGGTCAGAGCAAATCATAACAAATTAAAAGTTCTACTGCTTTGTTGAATAGTAAATAAATCATTTACAATACATATATCAGCAAAGATGTCTATTTCAAAAAAAAAAAAAAAATAGTAATAATGTTTTCAGTTATTAAATTAACAATTTTTAGCTACCCAAATATTAACAGACAAGAGAGAGAAAAAAAAAAAAACATACAAAATGGAAAACAATTCAACAAAATCTGACACGTAAACATTCATAAAAGTCATTTTATGAGTTCTAGAATGAAATTTTCCAAAAGGTTTGGTTTCAAAAATTGGTTTCCATTCCTTGTGGCAATACCAAATAAATGCATTCTTTAAAATAAACTCCAGTAGAATATAATTTCACTATAAAAACAACACTCACTAAGATCACTACAGACTCTGGATTTTTTTAGTTATCATCAGTACACAGGTAGTGAGCCACCATGGATTGAATTATCACCAGATTATGGTAGATACAAACTGAATGATTTGTCTGTAGTTACATGAAATGCACTCTAAGGATCAAATTAAAACAAAACCAAAAGAGTAATAAGCATATACATTTGTCAGATGTAAATTTAAATATACTATATGTGACAACACTATTTAGGAAATCCATATCAGCCCAGCAGTCCTAATATCTGTGTAGTCCGAAAACATGATAGCTTATAAGAGGACAGCTTTTGCAGTGTAATTTAAAAGATTATTTACCCATTGTATGGCATCCATAAGAAGAGAGTGAGAATTGACCTGGATACAATCTGATAATCATGCCTATAGGTATAAAGAAGAGCCTTATGCTTATAGGATATATGATAAGATTTTGTGCAAAGCTTATGACAGAAGATAGAACCTTCATAGTTTAGAAGAGCAACAACAATACTGTACTTACAAATATATCATATAAGCTATCCAATGAAATATTTGTTATTTTTCGATAACAGCAAGCGTTCTGAATAAAATAAGCTATGAATAAAGAAAATCAGACCATATTTTAAAAACTTATAAACAAAAAATGAATTTTTATGCAAATTTTCATTAATTAAGTTATATCATAAATATTGTCATTTTTATTATTAAAATATATTTATTGGTATGTTTTTACTTCTTATCAGTAATTTTTATTTTAATATTTTATAAATTTTCAAATTTATATCAAAAATCACAATATACAGTGTGACCTTGTTATCTCGAAACTCTCTATCTCGAAACACTTGATATGTGGAAAAAAATTTTTTCCATGCACTTTCGGCATTAAATTAATGTAATTTCAATAGTTATCTCAAAGTATTTTCTTCAAAATCCTTGCTATCTTGAATAAGTTTATAATTTTTGTACTACAGAAATTAAAAATACTTAAGAATTTTCCCTTGCTTTCAGAGTCTAAAGGATTTAAATTTAACAAAAGAACATAAATGTGCTACCACTAACTGGAACAGGAATTTTTTTTTTGTAAGCTCAGAATACTGAATATACTGTACAATAGTTTCGTTTTCTAAGTTTCAGTTCTAATTGTTGATAGGTTTTTAAACGTCAATATGATTGTGTTTATTCAGTGATATTTTCAATGTTTGGTTTATAAGATGAAGGGAATATTTAAATGCTAATTTTCATGGAAAAAACGTCTTATACAGAACTAAAGCCATAGACATTCTGCAACTAATAAGAGTAAAGAGAAAAAACCAAGCACTAAAAACTACAGTATGTATTATTAACATAAAAAACTTTATTTAAAATTGAACCTTGATATCTCAAAAACTCTTTATATCAAATTTTCTTTTGTTCCCATGAGATTCGAGATATTGAAGTTCTACTGCATATGAAAATCTACTCTCATACATAAACAGCTATAATATTGTCTACTTTATTTTAAATGACCTGCAATTGCTTTGTTGACACTCTACACCCAATATTACATGCAGCACAGTAAAGTAGGTTTGGCTGCAATTTCTCACAAAACAATAGTTGTCATAAAACAATAAAAGTGCCAGACCCTCTTTAAAAGTCTGAGGGAGTTTACATTAAAATTTTCTTTTATTTTACTTAATTATCAGTAAAAAAAAGCAATAAATGAACAAATAAGAAACAATATTGTTTATTTTAACATAATTAACCATAATTTTTGTATATTATCAGCAACATTTTTTAGTTTTATGAATTTTAGATCTCATCATACTAAAATTTCATGTTTTACTTAAAATTTCAAAAAATCATCTCATCTCAAAACCAAAATAAGATTAATAAAATATAATAGAACAGAACACAGAATCAATAAGATTGGATAAAAAATAATCCAAATTCTACTAATACAATCCATATAAATTATCTACAGTAAAAACGTAATTTAAAGAAAAATTTCAATAATTGGAAAATTAGGACCCATCATCAAAGGTACATATTTTCACCCAATAAACACAAAACAACCAATCTGCAATAGCTGTGCTGAATAAATAAGGATTGAATTTTTTTAATTGTTTTTTTATTATTTTTTTTTATTCCACTTCCATGATGTGTATACACATCAACAAACCTTACTTACCAGGTTAAAGCTTTGTTTAGCACAAGAAATTTGAAACCATTAACTATCCTGGAGTATGCAAGAGATAAGAATGTGATCAATGAAAAGCCTTCAGAGGCCTTCCCAATAACATGGCTATATTGCATATCCCAAGTGCTCTATGCTGTTGAGCCTAATCTGGTGATAATTCAATCCATGATATTTACACAACCTGTATACTGATAGAAACTAAAAATAATTCATAGTGTGTAATGGTTTTAGTGAGTACTAGTAAACCCGTTGCAGCTATACCAGCAATAAAAAAAAATATGTCGGTGATCGATGAGTGATTTTATAATTTCAAAATTTAATCTAATAATAGATTAATTAGGAGTAATTCCAAAATCTTCTGTTGAATTTAATTAAATACTCCACTGGGATTAAAGTTTATCACCAGAGGCTGAGAGACATCACCGGGCCCAAGGGAAAAATTTATATGGGCTCCAAGTAATTTTAGAGTTTATAAGGTTAGGGCAATTTATTACTTCCGTTCGGACTCTAATTTTCAATACCATCTTTCTACAGCTAATTGGAGTGTAAAAACAAATTGTGGGCTGATATGAGACCCCTCGTGAATCCCGAGCCAGGAAATTTTACCACATCATCTCTCTCCTCTCATTGGCCCTGTTTTCGCTGCTCATTTGAAAATGTATCTGTCTTGAAGCACACTGCCATGAATCCCACTTAATCTTTATTGACGTCATTAGGCATTCTGACTGCTGGCAAATGACCATACAGTTTAAAAACAGAAAAGGTGTTTTGCTTGCTTAAAGGTGTGATAACTTCAGAAAACACGATTTTATTCTAATATTTTCCTGTTTTTTCGGTTGTTTTGATAGCAAATTTTTCACGTCATTAAGAGGATCATAGTTGCGTGGCAACTAGAGGCAAAACCTTAGTCAGATGATGTATTTTTTTTTCCCTGATATTCTCTCTAACTCCTTTATAATAATCATAGTGACATCAGCAAATTGAACATCGACTAGTTCGGTGATATATATCAATAAATGTGAAAAAGAAAAGTGATAAAAACTTCTTTTATTTTTAATCGCTAAATATTTGATCAAAACTGATATTTGATCAAAACTGATATCAATCTATCACGAACGAAAAAAAATTGATTATTCCTTCACGTATTTTTTGATTTGTTATTGTTAGACTGATCGAATGTGGAATCCGACAGCAGAATCGATGTTAAGCTAATTTAATAAAGAAATTGTTAATAATAACTTTTAAAAACTTTTACAGTTAATCGAAAATTTTGTAGAAGATTAATTCACTCTCATTAAAGTATTAAATTTACCTTTTAATACCCGGAATTTATTCCGTGTTTACTTATTTCTAAATTCCGAATTGGGTTTACGATCTATTCTGCAATATCTAAATTAATTAGTTTATTAATTAACTTCGGATGATGAATTATAGATTTATTTATTGGAAAATTAATATTTAAAACATGTCCGGAATTTAAAGCAACAAAGCGTGTACAATATTTATTTATTTTACAAATTTCGTTGCAAATAATAGAAGCTCGTGAAAAATTCAGATTTTTCGTAAATATTTGCGAAAAATTTGCTCCATATTTTTTCACGAGTATACTCTACAAGAAAATACTTATTTTTTTACAGTAATAAAGGCAATTTTTACGCTCCAGATTTATAATTATTATTAATAATAGCACTTATTACATTAAAGGAGAGTTATAAATCTGGGACGTATAAATTGCCTTTATGCTATTCTTTTATAATTGTATAATAGCAATTAATCTTTCGAATGGAAAATTAAGAAGTTTAAGTTGGGTGTGGAATACTGGATCACCACCACACCCTGTCCAAGATCTGCACTTTGTCATTTTTATAGAGATACTTGTCTACCAAAGGGCGTTTTTGTTTAACAATATTTTGACTTTTTTCTGAATTTTTTTTTATAATTAAATGATAAATTAATGCGATGATGAGATTATATATATATATATATATTCCCTTTAAAATTAACGAACAGTGTAAGATGACTTACGTAAAATCAATAATATGCATGTATTTTTCATCTTAAGTTGCAGTTTTCTAAGCTCACCTGCCAGAATGAAAGGCTTCTTTGATATTGATTCAGAAGATCGATCATCTAAGCGATTTTCTGCGGTTGTTTATCCTTGTAGTTTCTTTCTATCTTACACACATACACGTATATATACTTAAAGATCTTGATTATCATTAAATTTCTAATCGGATACGTTTATAATTGGATTACACTTCACAGGTTGCATTCACTTAGTAACGAATCTGTATATCGAAGTCGTACAAGTTAATCGCTGTCAAAAATGTTTTTCTGCGATTAAAATCAAAAATCGTTCAACAGGTAACGCTTCAAGGTTAAATTTTTTTAACGTTTCAGAAGCAAAAATCGATTTTTTTTTTCTTTTCTTCTTCTCCGATATCGCTGCTGATATATGTCAAAACTTTTATAGTATTAGCATAATTTCTAACGAAATTATCCTAGAGCACAGTAATTAATTCCAGAATTAAAAAAATAATAGCTAATTTATTATTATAATTAAGCTACTTTTTAATTAATTATTCTATTAATTTTACCCGTTTTAATCGTTATAATGATACTTAGAACGTTTATAATTCTTCTCGTTTTGGAAATTTATAAATATTCACCAGCTACACGTCTCCTTCAGATATTACGCGAAATGTTAAATAAACAAGAATAACTTTCGATCGATTTAATGGATCCGAAAGGTAACGAATCTATGATTATCCCTTCGTTGCAGTTGAGTAATCGTTTTAGTTATTAATTTTCCTTGGAAATATCTGCATTGAGAATCTCATAAATCATAACTTTATTGTTTAAAACCTCCACAAAAAAAAAATAATATCGTACTATAAACCTAAATTATGTAGAGAAAGATTAATCTCTTAGCCCCGTCTTTATATAAAAATTACGTTGATCCACGTCTCATAGATGATATACAGCTTCGATATTTCTTGTTTAGCATGAATATCTTAGCACTTTACCATAATATATCATCAATTTTTAGGAATTTAAACATACCGCATACAGTTACTCAAAGCAATTACCCAAACGTTATTTAAAAAAAAAACAAAATCGAAAAAAATGGAAATATTTATCTGTGAGAATTTTTTTTTAATCGTCCGTAATACTATGCCAAATTATAGAGAAATTAAATTATCCGATAAAAATAATCCAGAGTAGTCGATAAGGGTGGAGTCATCTAGAAAGAAATTCGGAACATAAAACCTTGACGTCGAAAACAAGTTGATTTTCATCGAGGAAAAAAATAAAATAAAATTCTAAATACATATTCTTAACTTTAATTATGTTGTAAAGTCGAATTATTTTAATATAAAATAATATTTAGAGTTAGATAAATAGTAATTAATTCAGTAAATATATTTTGTACACACACTATAAATAGATGACATAACTTTGAACAAAATTTAATTAAATTAACTTACATTTAAACGTTTATTGTTCTAATTACTGCAAAATTTATTTATATTTAAATTAAAAAAGCATCTTTATATATTATTATTATTATTATTTTATTCAGATATATAAAATAATTAAAATTTAATTGTTTAATTAAACTAGCATTTACACCGACTGGCTAGTTTCATTTCCTGTGCTCTCCGTATATACTACTGATGACGCAATCAACACGTCACGCTATGGCATCACTGATGGCATTACGGCGACGTCATCAAAACAATGTCGCGCAGTCGTGGCTACACGGATGTAACCATGAATAGCATTATTTTACTGTATAAGTTTTCGTTTGCTGCCTGGAAAACATGTAAATGGTAATTTATAACCATGCTGTGTCGATAGCATCTCATCAATTAGTTCATTAGTACCAATTTCCGGTATTGCTGAAAGAAGACTTTCAGTTAAAAATATAAATAAATAAATAAAAAGGAAGTAATTTAAGAAGTTTCGAAAATAGAACTGTTTTCGGAAACCATAATTTAAACGTCTAAATTTGGGTTTGTCGACAATTTGACTGATTTTAAAGGAAGTTTTTTTTTTGTTTTTTTTCTTTTAAAAAATCTTAATTAACGAGAAGCATTGTGATAAGAGTAAAAATAAAACGGAATAATGCCTGCGTAATGTGATAGCGAGAAAATTAATTTAAATGATAGAAAAAAATTTTTTTTACTGTCTCGAACTAATGAGCATCTTTAAAAATGTCGAATTCCAGTAGAGCATAAAAGACGAGTTGGTTATCTTTTTTTAATGTGAAACAAAAGTATTGCTTTTAGACTGGGGAAAAAAAAAGAATTACTATAATAAAATTCGATAATAAAAGTTTATCTTTGTTCTTGGAAGCATTTTCCTTCTTGCTTCATTGGAACCTGTAGTAAATTATCTACTCTTGATTACGAATGACATATACACTTCGATGAAATGATCCGGTAATAATATCGAACAAATAGACTAATATAGTATTTCTTATCTGAGAAAATAGAAAACACTTGTTTTTAAGCCATTTTATACTAAATTAGCATTGGCTACTTCAGCAGACCCAACTGTTCTAAGTGAGCAGATGAGTTGTAGCGGTAGCAGTTGGTGTATCTGTTGAACGGTAAGTAATAACAGAGAGCGGGATTATTGAAAGAAAATGAAGCCCGTTGTAAACACCATTAAATACGTATACTTTATATATTATCATTTGTTCCTTTGGATTAATATCATCCATGGCGCAGCCATCTTGAAATAACTCAACATGTTGGATAGTAGCGTAAATGAAAATCCGCTACCAAACGTGACGTCACTCACTCAATAAGTTCCGATAGTCCGCTACCTTGAAGACGCGTTCAGCAGAAAATTTCTCAACTGATCCACAACAGTTGAATCTGCTGAACGCAGCCATTATGTACTGTACATTCAATGTATTCGGTTGTCCTTCCACAAGATATGTCAAGGATTGCAATCAAATTTTAATACTTATTAATTTTTAAACTTCTACTAGATTTTTGCCATTCGAAACAAAAATGTTCAGCATTTTAAAACATTAAAAAGTTAATTTCTCTGAAGCTATTTATCACTTGTGAATGATATTAAAATCATTAAAAGAATTTTAAATGTATTTTATATCAATAGTACTGCGATGAATTTTTTTATTTTATTCGTCAGATGATTTACAAAATAGTTCATAATAAGAATATTCAAACTTTAGATTGTTCCTTTTTATCCAAGCTGTAACAATTTTAAAATCATAACTGATATAATGAAATCATGCAAACTGGTAGCCATCTTGTAACAGCAGCCATTTTTACAAAATGGCTACCGTTTGAAATATTTAAATATTCATATATGAAACTATTAGCCGGACATGAAAGCTGTTATACCCATTTGAAAAATTCTTGTGTAAAAATAATTATAATGATACTTACAACATTGGTATAATTTTAAACAATATTTTTCACAAAAAAATTAATTACAATATTAGTATTCATTTTGCCGTCTGTCTATCTGTTTTCTTCAATTATCTCGAGAAAGAAACATTGAAGAGAATTCAAAATTTAGGAAATAATTCCTTATCATCACAAATACATGCCTGCTATTTTTGAGGATGTTAAATCGTTTCATTACAAAATGGTGGCCATTCAAAATATTAATCCGCTAATTTCGTTTAAAATCCAAATGTATTAAAACATTTTATATTATTTTACATAGCAAATAGTAACAATTTGGGTAATTTTCAAATTTTCAGAGATATTTTCCTCCAAAGTATTAAAACATTTTATATTATTTTACATAGCAAATAGTAACAATTTGGGTAATTTTCAACATATTACCACAAAAAAATTAATTACAATATTAGTATTCATTTTGCCGTCTGTCTATCTGTTTTCTTCAATTATCTCGAGAAAGAAACATTGAAGAGAATTCAAAATTTAGGAAATAATTCCTTATCATCACAAATACATGCCTGCTATTTTTGAGGATGTTAAATCGTTTCATTACAAAATGGTGGCCATTCAAAATATTAATCCGCTAATTTCGTTTAAAATCCAAATGTATTAAAACATTTTATATTATTTTACATAGCAAATAGTAACAATTTGGGTAATTTTCAAATTTTCAGAGATATTTAATCTATATTTAGATAGCTAACGGGCATTGAAAACGTTTATAAATGCTAAAATTGTATAATATAAATAATATAATCATCAATATCATAAGTTAGGATCAATAATCTATCCAAATTAACTTTAATGAATGCTATATTTAAAATTTTTAATTTAAAATTGAGTGACATATTATTGTTTTAAAGAAATTTTTTATTTAAGTTGTAATTAAATAATGAAATATTTATATGAAGAATTGTATAATATATATATTAATTAAGTTTTTTAATTATTTGTTTGCATTTTATTCCGAATTGTGTTAATAAATAATTGTAGAATTTGCAATAAATTTGAAATCATCGAGTATGAAACAGAACTCGCATCATAATCTTACGTCCATCCAAAAATATATAATTGTTAATTATTATTGACAGATTTCTGTAAGATGACTAGTTCAATTCTCATGCTGAACTCTGTTCGTGTCTAAACAATGTTTCTGGATCTTTTAAAGGAGAGATGTGCATTTTCTCATTAACTGTCTCCATCAATCAATATCACCTCTTAATTAATTTTTTAAGTAGCGAAATTGTCACATTATCTGAATTTATTCTTTGTTTATCGTCCTATTTGAAGAATTTAAAGATTATATCTTCTGATTAAAAATTCTTTTATTAAAATAGAAAGAAAATTTTTGTAAGGAACTTTGTCCGCGTGGTTATTTTCAAACTCTTATTTTTCGAAATATTTTTATTTTCGAAATTCTACTCGAAAAGATAATTCGATTTTCTTGAAAAGTTTAAATAAACGAAATCAATAGTAAAAAAAAATCTGATGTGTGTACACATCAGATAAAAAAATAAATTTAATTTTAGAAAACAGTACAAGAATTGTTTTTTTTTAACAATTTAGCGACTATTTAAAAGTAAAAAATTAAATATCATAACGTTAAGTTTAATTATTGATGATTAAATAATTAAAAAATTATTAAATAAATTTAATTTTAGAAAACAGTACAAGAATTGTTTTTTTTTTAACAATTTAGCGACTATTTAAAAGTAAAAATTAAATATCATAACGTTAAGTTTAATTATTGATGATTAAATAATTAAAAAATTATAAAAAGTTTAAATAAATATGGTTATTGTTGAGTTATAATCGATTGTTACGTTAAAGTTCTTTGATTGATTTCCAATTTTAGCCAATCAAAAATAATATCAGGTTACTAATATTTTTTGCCAGAAAACAATATTTACAAATATTCTTTTATTAAAAAAATATTAAAATTTAATTTCATACAAATAAAGAAGTTCTTTGATTGATTTCCAATTTTAGCCAATCAAAAATAATATCAGTTTACCAATATTTTTTGCCAGAAAGCAATATTTACAAATATTCTTTTATTAAAAAAATATTAAAATTTAATTTCATACAAATAAAAATTTAAGAATTGTATAATTTATTGAAAAAGCATTTTATCGATTTCATGTAGATTGAGGTACAGTAGTTATGCATGAGTATCGCTCGCTTTATGCTAGAAACGTGCATGATATCGCGTAAAACGAAGGTTATATCATCTGCATTATATTATCACCAGGGCCGCATTTACCATAAGGAGCATTAGGCGCAAGCTGGGACCATATTTTAAACCTTATTCCTGACAAATAACAATATAAAAAAAACAGTTGCAAAATAAAATACTTATTTTTAAATATAAAAACTAGGTGCCACTGAAAAATTTGTGGAAGTCTCCCACCTCCATTTGAAATGCATTGTTCTTTCCTTAGAATATAAAATTAACAAGAACTATATTGCATAAAATTTATATACCTGAGGGTATTACCAACGAGACAAAAACTATTGTGGTAATAGCTATTTTGTTCCCTATATCTACATCTTTCATACAAACGTAGAAGAATAAGACTGGAATTGTGGAATGTTTTGTTTTTAGCATATGGCTATTCCTTAATTTTATATTCTAAGATCGCATGGCCATAACCGATCGAAGTTAACACATTCGAAATTGTCTCTTTTCAAACAGATACTTTTCAGAGTCTTTTTGAGGATACGAATCTGGATATACACTTCTACATTTAGGAGCAAACCGATAACTCTGTTATGATTTTTGTGGTAAATTGTTGTATACTTAATATGCTAAGAAAATAGGTTAAAGGAAAAATCTTTATCAGTAACGTTTTAACGAACTGATTTGTTTTAATACTATATTTATCATTGGAACAGCATTTCTCGTGCAACTATTGATGCATACGGAGTGCACGGATCATATATTTGCATTCAGATGTAGTTCTATGTCATTTTTTTTTTCTTTGGTTAGCGGAGACGTAAATCTACGATATCTTTTTTACAACCAGTTATGTGCCTTTTACAATGACTAGAATTTTATTGGTTGTATTACATCTTTTTCTAATTATTGGCGCTACTGTTACAGTCACAATCTATAAGGTTTTTGATAGCTTTCAAAACATTTGATAACCTCTTAACAAATCTTTAAGGAGTTATCCTATAGTCTATCACAACAGATGGTGATTTGATAAAAATAATATGATTATTTTACATGAAAAGGAAATTTCATTATTAATACTTTAAATATAATTTGTGCAAAGCTAATTTTGGAAATTAATGAAAGAGTAAAAAGCTGTTTAGACATATTAAATATGTTTGACTTTATTTCGAAGAAAGATATAGATGAAGGAAGATAAATACAAGATTAGTATTAACAAAATTATACAAACTTATGGGACTGATATTGATAAAGTTAAGCAATTTTTTAATAATGATAAAGGAAGAAAATTCTTCAATTAAAATACACATAAACTTATAAACGATAGGTTAAATTCTACTTTTCCGAAAGTAGAAACAATTTTAAAAAATAATTTTGACGATGCCTATTTCAAATGCAAATGCTGAGCGTTTATTTTTAATGTTGAAACGAATAAAAATGATTTAAGAAGCAACTTACACCAAAATAAAACAAGTGACCTGTCGTTATTATGCATTGAATCAGACATGATGAACTCGATTATTTATGATGACATTATAAATATATTTGCTAAAACCAAAGTCAGGAAAAAACTTTTAGTTATTAATTTTTTTTTTTAATTTGAACTGATTTATTTTTATATTTTTCTTAATGCAATTATATCTATACCAATGTTGCGTTATTTTTATTTTATTAAAATGAGTTATTATGGAAATGTTGACTTTTATATTCAATTTATTGAATATAAAAGTCAACATTAAAAAAATGCGTATGAATATGATTAACTGAAATATACTTGTTCTTTTGAGGCTTCATAATGAAGTTGCGCCTAGGGCCTCCAAAAGTATAAATGCAGCCCTGACTGTAACGTTTGCGTTGATAAATTATTGTATAATTTGCAATAAATTCGAAATTATCTATCATTATAACAGTAAGGTCATTCCATATTAAGTAATCTCGAAATTCCTGCTGGACTTTCTTCAATTTTGCTGAAACTTGGTGTAATATGCATACAGGTTTCAAAGAAGATGTGCAAAATTTCAGTTCAAGAAATGATGTGGTTGAGGCACCAGAGCATTGCCTGTAGAAGTCACATGCGTAACGCGAATTTCAATCACGATTAATTTGCAAAGTTTCAAATACTCTTGTTGCATAAACATAACACTTAGCACTCTGAATCTTTGTAAACATCTTCAGTTTTATGTACTAAATCAAAAAAATTTTATCATCAAAGATCATAAGATCATTGGCAAATTTTGACCAATATTTGGGAGCAAATATCTCAGTATTTAATACTTTGAATTTAATTTTTTCTGCTTCCATTTGAAAGAAGCTATTTTGAACTAAAAGAATAATGGTTTTCTAGTTTTGAGTGTTCAAGTTCTTCAAAATTAGGCCACTTGACATGGACTGATCCAGTATTAATATATGCAATATGCATTTATATCTAAAACTTTTCTTGATTTCGGCTCCATTTAAACTCTTTCTTTCATCGCATGTTTATGTTATCGTTATTCAACATTTAAACATGAGATATATTTTTGTAACATTTTTATAAAAAATGCAAAACTTCTCTGCAATATTACTCTCTCTAAATTTCCAACTTTTCATTAGCATATGATTCACAGCAAAGAGAATCTCGGAATAGATGCGAAAAGTTTAGGTTAGTTCTAGTTTTCAGATCTCAACCGAAGATTAATATTTCCACACATAAGTATCAGTATTATTTAGTAGTTTGGAGAAAATAAAAATTATAAATTATGCCTTTTAATTTACATAAAATTTTAGCAAACTGTCACAGATTTTTCTTTTCGAAAACTTATAAAAGTTTTGGAAAATGTTTGAAGTAATTTATGTACTTCATTTACATAATTACAGTTTTAGTTCGTCTTTTAAAATGACCGTAGTTTTAAAAACATCATTCGACCGAACATACCGTGCGATTCTTAAAACTATGTAATTAAAGAATGCGCTCGCCATCATTATACCATTAAGGCAATTAAGGAAAATAATATTGTATATGCAATACAAAATACTTTTCCCGTTATTGAAATTTCACAGAAAAATAATTGGCATAATTGAAAATTACAGCTATCAACGTCCCAGTAATTTCATGTTTTAAAGAATTTGCAACCGTCAAACTTTGCGGATGGTAACGAAATGTGAACTCTTCTGGGATTTTTTTAATACTCTTGTATTTAAAAATTTGACACGACGAAATTTTAATATCTTTAAATATTATGCTGGAAGAACAAAAAGAAAAAAAAATATTTAAGTGGATATAAAAAAAACTCTAGTTTGCAAGTTATGTATCCATATTTTTAATGTTATGGTAGCATTAATTTTTACAATGCAGTATTTATTTCGAGGGTGGAAAAAAGGATAAAAGTTGCTTATTTGACCATATTTTGTATTAACTCAATGAAAGGTCTGTCGTTCTGTTGACAGCTCATTAAAAGAACTAAACGGCTTAATTAAGTGCATCCGAATGGAACAGCTTTCGAAAGCACACGATGTAAATGCACAAGTGCTGTTCTTCCCGAAGACAACCAATGTCATCTCTTACGCCATCACCTTTTTAAATTATTCATTAGATGTATGAAAAGTTGAAAAATAAAAATTTTTGCTTTCAAATTCTATTCAATTTCATAGATTGAAATTTTCCAGTGAAAAAAAAAAAAACGTTATTTAAGAATTACACGGAATAAAAATTAGTGTTTAAAATCTAAAAAATGAATAATAAAAAATATAATTATGAGTAATATTAAAAAAAGACCATGAAAAACCGTCACTGATCGAAAATTGTTTATTAAAAATTCATAATTGTGCAGTTTTATTTGTTTTTTTTTTCCTCCTCTCTCTGTCTTAAATTTAATTAATTATACTTTACTTGTAAAAATTAAATTAAATATTTTATGACATTGTAATTCTTTTGTATTAAGATTCAATATTTTCTAACAATTATTCAGATTTATGATAATTTTTCTCTTATGTATATTTTTTTTATGGTCTGTATCAGAATTTCAACAATTATAAATGTGGTAGATTAGTTTTGTAATATGCCGAAATGCATTTTTAAAATTTAAATTTTGTTCTTGATTACAAACACAAATTTGAAAAAATTTGATTATAAAAATCAATTTTTTTTTTTTCAATTGTTCTTTTATTATTAAATGTCCGAGATTTTTATAACAGCTTATTATGCATTTAAAAATCTTAAATTTTAATAAAAAACACGTAAAAGTTTAATTATATTTGCATATTAAATAATAATAATATATAAACGTTCTCTTATTGGTTAATCAATTTTATTCAATATTTTTGTATTGTTACATTATATTTCTATGACGTAACAATTAAATAAATGAAAATATTGTATATTTTAAAAACAAAAGTTTAATTTTATTTAATTATTTAATCTATTTATTTAATAAATAGCTAAATTTTATTGATATAAAATACACAAGAGAATTACTTGTTGACTGACATTTAATTTTAAAATAATCTTTAAAGTATTTTAATAAACTTTGATATTTTTAAAAAATTTTCCATTTTGATAGTGAAAAATGAAATGCGTCTTGGGACAAAAATTAATAACTGTAATAAGAGTGAATTGTTGTACAACGTCTTATTTTTTATCCGTTCTTCTTTTGTCAGTTTCTAAGTAGTATTAGAAGAATTATCTAAAGACCTTGAGCAACACCATTCTTCGATTCTCATATCATGGGAACATTATATCTGTCAATATTTACTTTTATCACATTTCTTTGGGGATTTAGTTCAAGCGAGTTATCGGACTAGTAGATTATAACTGTATCTGTATCTACGCATTCTTTAAAGCATTCTGAGAAAAGTAAAGACGTGGAAATCCTTTTAAGAACAAGTGAAATATGAACTGTCCCATAACATTTCTGAAGAATTTCGTGGTTCATCTGACTGGCACTTAATGATTAAAGTTTTTCACTTAATTATATTTATATTAATAGATGAATCTGTGTTGTTTTTGACTCAGAAATTAATTAAATTCGAGTATAAAAGAATTTATTAAAATATTTTCTTTTATTTTTTCTAATTTCAAAGCGGCTATATCGTTCATGATTTTGTTGCTATAAAAATATATAAGTTAAATAATTAATTTTTGCTAAATGAAAGAAAATTAATGAGAAAAAATGATATTTTGATGCGATCACCGTTCTATGCATACAGATTGACAATCGATTTTTTGATCCACTTGATTCGTGTGTATCAAAAAATCGATCGTAAGATTCTTGACGGATTATCTGATTAACCAATGCTTAAGTAATAACAATTTTTTAATGTCTTCAATTCAAGTGTGACCCAACTACCATATATATATATCCTAGTACAGTATAGCACCAAAGATTGCCAGAAACTCAAATAAATATTAAATATAAAATAAATTACAGTGAAATTATTAGAAACATAAATAATACGAACTTATTTCTCTGTCATAATTTTTCCAGATTAAAAGAGGTGCCGGAAAATCGGTTATCGATTTATACAATTCCATCTCTATGCTTCCATCTCTTATCAGACTCATTTAAGCGATAGATCAACAATAAAATACATGCTCCCAATGAAATTTTCTTTGTTAAATGAATATGTATGGTTTTTGATGATGTCTCCTGCTTTATACGAGCATTTACACATAACTCACGTAAATAAATATATAAAAAAACATTTTTAAACTATAACATTTTATTTCAAGCTAATAAATCATCGGAGCACACCAGCAGAACTTAATGTTATCAAAACAGGGATCTTCACCAAAAATATATTTATTCATATATTAATAAAATGTGTTTCACTGGAAAATTTATAAAAATAAACAACTTGCACGTAGATACAACTTTAATATATATAAAAGTAAATCTACACATATTGAAAAATGCATAAAAATTCAGTAAACATTTTATGGATTGATATGTTTTTCGGTATGTGTTTGGCATGCCATTTTTTTCTATTTATTTTATTGCATATTTCTTTATATTAAATTTGAGACAAAATAATAACGATTTTTTTTTCCATCAATTTTGAAAAAATAAAAGATATTTTATTTGTCATAGAGAAGTTTTTAGAGAGACAATCAGTCTTTTTTCTTCTTTTCTCTGGAACAGGTAGTTTCATTGGAGTCAACTATTACTAGGCGGCCATTGATATAAAAGTAGAAAAGATATGAGTGTTACGTTTACAAGAGCATCGATTCGAAATGGCAACCGAGTTGATGGTAAGGCATATAAAACACGAAAGGACCGAACTTTTTTATATACATTTCGCACTTTAGGAAAATATTACCAGAAGCATTAAGTTTGGCCGAACGTAAACCACTATTTCATGTCCAGAATGCAATCAATAAAAATTTATTTCGCCACTACTAAACTGGTCTAAAATTTACTAAAAATATATGGAAGCATTACAAAAATATATTTCCACCTAAAATTTTACACGCTTTTTTTTTGGTCTCGCATTTATTATTAAAATTTATCGTTTATTTGATAATCAAATTAATTAATGTGTATAAAATTATATAAAAATTTTCTTCTTAAAATGAATTAATAAATTTTTATACCAATAATTTACTTTATTAATTAAGTAATCGTGTTTAGTAGTTTAAGATTTTATAAAACGATAGCGGAATAAATTTATTTAAGACTATAAATTTTACATTTAAATAATGGAGCCAAATAATGGAATTTGAGAAAATTCAATCGGTAATTAATTTAATTGATGGTTCTTTATTGTTCTTAAATTAAATTAAAGAGTCGTATTGCTCTTTCGTTTGTCTTCTCCATCTAGTAATTAATACTTCCATTTTTGACGTATATTGAATATACAGTTCATCTAATGGGATTGTCCATGATTCTATGTCATCTTGAGTCACTTTCAACCTTCTCAACATCCATTGGCTTTGAACGATTGCTCCAGACAAACATTATTTATCTTACTAGTACAAATAATTCGCTTCCAATAGATTTTTCGGTCTCCCAAAAATTGTGCAGATGTATGGAATTTTCTAATAAACAAATCGTGTGTTTCCATTAAGTATATTATGTATGTGAAAAGTTTTGAATTTTTTTTGTTATAATTTTATGGGATGCATTAAAAAATATTATGATTTTATTCCCATTTTTAATATTTATTAACTGAAGTTATAAAAACTGTCACCATTGTTATATTGGCATTTTAAATTTTAATTTTTCATCTGTTAAACATTTTATCGCAGGGAATTGTTATAAATATTAATTTTTAGAGTAAACTTTAATTAGAAAGTTTAACAAAATTAAATTAATTTTTTCCAAGTGAACTTGGGAATACTTTTTGCTCATTTATCGTTAATTTTCGTAATTATATTATAACTGACGTATTTTCGTACATACCGTACTTTCGTACGGTATGTACGAAAATAAGTTTTTATGTGAGAAGACAACCAATGTTTCTGTTTGCTATCATATTGACATACCGTACGAAAATAAGTTTTTATGTGAGAAGACAACCAATGTTTCTGTTTGCTATCATATTGACATTTTATAAAAATTATGAACAGACGAGTCGGACGATAAAAACAATAATCCCCTTTTTTTGTTGAGGAAGTCTCTGGCATTTGTCCATCTGGCCAAAATGCAGAAAATTCCCACACTGATTTTTCCAATTTCTTCGAAAGGAATATAAAAATGATAATAAAGTTTATCTCAACATAACAAAATGCTAAAGTAGGTCATTGAATAAAATTTCATTTGCATCCTATCTAAACACAACATGCATATAACTGTTTTATGCGTGCATTACTATGCAACTAAAAAGTTTTATCTCGATTAAACATTAACAGCATTAAAAAATGTCTACTTCTCATTTAAATCCATATATAATGCCAATTAATAAGTGAAGTGATGTCTTACAGTTCATCCCATCACTTCGATTATCTGTGTGGTTCTGTCGAATGTTTTTATGTAATTGTTTATTTTTTCCAAGAATAAACTTGAAGAAGAATCACGAAAATAACCGAATAATCAAAATAACACAATTACAGTTAATTTTATCGATTGCTTCTGATACAGTTCTTCAAATTTATTTACGAGAAAATCGAAGAATAAATTCATCAAGCCGTTTTTAGACATCGAAAATATTTACGATTGTTATTTACTTAAAATATATATATAAATAATAATAATTTATTTATTTTTGAATTTTATGAAAAGAAAGGATTTTATCCAATGTAAACAGATCTATTTATTTGTTACTATTATACGAATTCGTGTTATACGGGAGTTACTATATATGCATTCAGCAAAAAACTATATACCTTGTATTATAATGATATTTCTTCTGTAGATAAAATTATTTTTTGATTTTTACCGTATACTTTGCAATTAAGTTTATAATTTTCATATGATTTAATAAGAAATCCATCTAAATATATTTCCTCAGAATAAACATTTCAAAATGATAAATTTTCATAAATTTAAAAAAAAAAATCATTTCATAACGTGTACAAACACTTGCTGAAAATAAGACACAGATTTCAAAAACTCATAAAGAGATTTCAAATTATAGAAAACATTTCAAAATAATAAAACGTTTATAATAACCTCATTATGATGAAAAATATGCATATTGTTATTTGAAATAAATATTCATGCAAGTTTTTTCACTTTACTCCTGTGGGTAAGGGGTTAGAATATATTCACCATTTCACCCGGGTATCATAAAAGGCGAATAAAGAGATCACCTAGTACCATTTGGTGGTTGTCGTGTTCGTCACTGGGACTCATTCGCGGATCATTATGCTGAATCGGGACTGCTAGAGATGCCCACGTCTGTCACTAGGAATAGTGACAGACGTGGCGCCTCCAGCATACGATGGGCACCTCCTTTCATACTATGGGACCCCATATGAACACCGGACCACACGGCGGGTCATTTTTTCGTAGCAGTGAGTCGCGATCGGGGATAAGTAAAATTACAAAATCCCCAGAGGAGAGATTTGAAAATAAAAAGTTTTTTCCACGCACAAAATCACAGAAATCCTATAGAAATTCTTTATTCGTTTTATTGTAAAAATACAATCAATAGGTCCAGATAGTCGGCCGGATTGGCCGCGTGGAAACGCTTCGGCTTTCCACTCTGGAGGACCCGGGTTCGAGTCTCGGGTCCCACCCCTTGAAAATATTTATCATGGGGTCCGGGCCCGGCCCGTCGATCCCCGTCCTCCACAATCCGGCTGACCCCTCCGCAGGGGTGGGCAGCCTGTGGAAGGGCTTGTTTCGCCCCGCCACTTAGTACTCTTACTGAGTGGAAAGTGGCGTCATCTGTTGACAAAAAAAAAAATAGGTCCAGATCAAGATCCAGAAGCACTAATGAATTGATAAATTTGGTAAATATCATCATGATGAATAGTGATGTTTTCGGTAATGTCTGTATTCAATTCAGAAAATATCTCAAAAAAAAAACACAGACTTACATTTATTTCAATTCTTATATTTATAAACTAATCATTTCTGTTGTCACAAGATGGAACATGTATTGTCATTTTGTAATTAATAAAACAATAGAGTCAATAACTTTGTTTTTTTTATTTGTGAAATTTATTTGTCAACTAAATGCAATGATTTCAATTATTTATTTCTTTTTTGTGAGATATTTCTCCATTATTAATAATAGATTTTTTTGGAATTTTCGAAATGTTAGCCAAACGTTTGAAAGGTTTTTATATGTTTGTCTAACATTTTATTATTTATTCTTTCATCTTTTTATTAATTATTGAAATATTTGAATTAATTGATAAAAGATCCTGTATATTGAAATTCAGGCGAGAACGATTATATTTTATTCAAATGTTTAACTATAATGTTAAATGTAATTTTTTTTTGAATTAGATATAGAAATATGTTTAACTTTGTATAAAAAATTATTATTATTTTTCACCTTAATTATTATTTCAGAACGCAACAACGACCTCTTCAAGAAGATATTGAACTGTGCTACATGAATTCAGTTCAATGAAAAACTTCTAAATACAGTACAGTATTTAATTATCTGCCATGTTGTTATTTTTAACTATTTTTTTTTGTCAACAGATGACGCCACTTTCCACTAAGTAAGAGTACTCGATTGTTACTTATTCTGGTCTTTACAGAGTTCTTTAGAAAATGGCAAAACACTTAGTGTAAATGAGGATGTCAAAAATCACTTTGTTCACTTTTTGCAAGCAAATATCAGAAATTCTATGAGCATGGAATCATGCTACTACCAAAAAGATGGCAACATGTGTTGGACCAAAATGATCAATATATAATTAAATAAAATACTTATATACTACAAAAAATTTATGAAGAGGTTAACTCTGACCTATCCTGTTTATTATTTTATTATACTCTTTTATTATTTATTGTTATTTTCAATATTATCTAACGTATTATATTTAGTTTATAGTTAACTTATTTGCACATTCTCTGTCTCATATTTCGCAGTCATGTGCAATGGAACTGACAGCTGTCTTCCGACCGAGCTTCCCTGGTGAATGACGTCATCTCATCTGAATAAGTTCTACCACTGAGCCGATATGAGGATATAAGAATGATCTCTTATCGATGTTTTATTCAGTATATTATTAAATTGTAAAGAAGATGACATGAATTGATTACTCTGTAAGCTAAGAAATTTGATATTGTTATGCGAACTTATGCAAATGAGCCAAGCTTGGGATGTACATCACTCAGTATAAAAGCCTACATATTCAATGAAATAGCGAGGTGTTGTATTGAGCTAGAACTGGAATAGTGACATTCAAATTTCTTGTAAAGGTCTACAATTGCTGGAAGTTTGTATCGGTGGTGGAGGTAGTAGTATTAATTAGTATTTAAGGTGAATATTTTGATTTTTGAATATTTAAATTTGGATTAAATAAGTTCCGTTAATTATTTGATTGTTGCTTTATTATTGTTTAAATAAAACTTTAATTAACACTTTTGTAAGTGTTTTGAGTCTAATAAATTTATATTTGTGTTTAACTAGTTCTGAGAATTTATTCAATTTATTAGTATAAGTTTCTAACATCGTTTTGTCGGTTTAGCTCTAACATTTGTTTGTTACTTCTAGTTGTAAGTTTCTGATTATTTCTTTTTGCTGGTTAGATGTTAATTGTTGTTAGATTGTTTTTTATCTGATTATATTTAGTTTAGACAGTTAATAAAAAGACCTGAGCTCAGGCTGAACTTTGGATTTGCAGAGTCGTTAGAACTGTTAGGTTTAGTTTATAATTATTATTATTGGTATTCGTTAGAATACACAACTTTGCAAATTGTCATTCATTTTCATTAAAAAAAAAATGGAATTACTTTTTGAATAACCCAATCTATATAATAGTTTGTTTATCCTCATTAGTGTCACATACAACTTTAGACTGAAATATCTCGAAGACTATTTAATGAAACTTTAAAAATCCTTCTGATTTGAGTCTCTATGAGCTGAACTTAGAGTTTATAACTATTAAATTTATTTTTAAAATATCCATTTTAAAAAAAATATTAAAACATTCAAATATTGATATAATTTTAGAGCTTATTTGATAGATGGTGCAGTTTGTGAGTCTGAGATGTTGGCTTTTTGATAGATTAAGTTAGGTCTTATCTTTCAGATGATAATTATATATTATTTAATAGTTAAAAAGGATATATAGTAATTAACATAACACAAAAATCAATAAATTTTACAAACATTCTTTATTTTAATGTATCTCTATTTTTTTTAAACAACGATATTTGTAACATCACTCTGTTTCTCTCACGTGAAAACAAAACTGAATATTTGCTTTCTAACCTGCTATTTACCACTGGATAGTTTTATCAAATGATTTTAGGGAAATTTTGCGGAAGTTGAACATCAGTCATTCCACTTACTTACGTCTCCATCTATTCACCTCGATTGACAGCTCATGTCTGTAATCAAAATACCAAAATACATTCATCCTTAAATTTTTATACAAGATTTCTTAGTTGGTCAAGATGTTTGTCAGTCTATAGTCATGTGTCAGAATAAGGCAGCTCTGTTGGGGAAAACATTTGCTTTGTACACTATACGACAATGATCATTTGTATGAATAACAAATAAGCACGTGTAGATCATGGGTGTGCTTCGGTTAGACTAAATAGTAAATAAAAAACAACAAAAGAAGAGTAATAGACACGAAAAAATACAGAAAATAACTTGCATGCAAGAGGATTTCGAGTTGCGCGATTAAATAATTTTAACTTTGTAAAGTCTAGTAAAAGTAGTACTTAGCAAAAGAGATCAATCTATAATTCAACGATCATAAAAAGAAACAATAGTTAAATTTGTTTCTGTAATATATGATGTATTGTGCTGACGATGGAATTTTCCAAAAGTACTCACTTAATAAACTGTTTCCATGTTATTTCCTGCTTTTTAGTGCTGTATTAATTGGTTTTTAATTATTTGCTTTCAACTTTAAATATTTCACATTTATTTAACTTAACAGTTGTGAATGTCCATTTGCAATAAATGTACTTTTATTTATATTTCAACCAGATCAGTCTGCAAATAAACTTATTTGCATTGTTTGTTAAAAATGTTATTTGCCACAGTTAAACTTGTTATTTCATTTTTATTTATTTTTCATTAACAATTTTCTACTTAGCAAAAGAGATCAATCTATAATTCAACGATCATAAAAAGAAACAATAGTTAAATTGGTGATATATTTGAGATAGATTGCTATATTAATGACTATTTACTGGAGTTAACAATTCATTGTACCAACATGTAATTAAATACCCAGTTTCGGTTCTGTTATGTTATAGATTCATATAAAAAGGCGCATATATTTCCAAAAAGGTGCCGATTTTATGAACTTTGACCTAAAGGTTGTCTCTTTCCTTTGGTACTACTTTTGCGAGCATTGCAATTATACCCACAGTAATGTATCTGAATGGCTTTAGATCTGCCATGTAGTCATATACTTTTGTGTGAGAAAGCAATTGAATTTTCTGTTTTTTGTAAACAGTATAGTCATTTGCCAGTGGATAGAATGTCTATCGACATCAAGAAAGATTAAGCATTCTTCAAAGCAGATACACTTTCAAATGAGCAGCGAAAAGCAGGGCTGATCAGAGGAGAGGGATGATGGGGTAAAATTCTCTGCTCCCAGTATTCATAGGGGCTTGGACATCATCCCACAATTTGTTTTTTGCATGCTAATTAACTATAGAAACTGAAAATTTCATAACAGGATAATAAATTGTCCAACTTTATAACTTGAAAATTACTTGGAGCCCATATAAACTTTTCCACCGGGCTCGGTGACGTCTCTCAATGCCCCTGGTGAAAAGCTTTAGTCTCAGTGGAGTATTTAATTAAATTCAATAGAAATGTCTGAACTTAGTCTTAATTAATTAAATAAAAAAATGTAGAATAATTCTAATGTTGCTAAGAAATAAGGCAACAGCAGACTGATTATCCAACAATGCTAAATTCAGCATTGAGAAAATGATTGGGAGGAGACCAGTCAATGTGTCAAGGTGGCAAACATGCTTTAATTCCCAGTATGAATCTTAAATCAAGTGATTATGATTTTCTATTTGAATGGAGAACAACTTCCCAGTGAAATCAGCATATGAAATCACAATAATTAAGATTCAAGAAGAATCTTTAAATTCAATTGGAGTTTATCTAGAAAAATGTGTTTTCTCATAGTCAGTTATATATTGCAGAATTATCAGCAAGTGCTTCAGATAATTTGTAATTTGTTCTCTCCGGTTATCCTGAAAATTCTGTAATTAATTTTTATAAAGAAATATGTTCTTAATTAATAAGATTGTCTTAATTAATTAAATAAAAAAATGTAGAATAATTCTAATGTTGCTAAGAAATAAGGCAACAGCAGACTGATTATCCAACAATGCTAAATTCAGCATTGAGAAAATGATTGGGAGGAGACCAGTCAATGTGTCAAGGTGGCAAACATGCTTTAATTCCCAGTATGAATCTTAAATCAAGTGATTATGATTTTCTATTTGAATGGAGAACAACTTCCCAGTGAAATCAGCATATGAAATCACAATAATTAAGATTCAAGAAGAATCTTTAAATTCAATTGGAGTTTATCTAGAAAAATGTGTTTTCTCATAGTCAGTTATATATTGCAGAATTATCAGCAAGTGCTTCAGATAATTTGTAATTTGTTCTCTCCGGTTATCCTGAAAATTCTGTAATTAATTTTTATAAAGAAATATGTTCTTAATTAATAAGATAAACTTCGTTAATAATAATGAAATTTTGTCTAATGATTAGGTTAAATTTTGAAATCATTAAATTATAAAATCATTCCTCAATCACCGACATATTTTTTTATTGCTGGCATAGCTGCAACGAATTTACTAATATTAATTAAAACAAATGACAATGTGGCTTTGTAAGGAATTACTGTGAATTTTGCACATATTGGATAAAAGACATTTTTTCAGTCAAAATATATCTGAGTTGTAGTTTTTCTTGGGTAGAGAATTATCACAAAATATTGGGGATAATATTCAGTTATCTATAAATCAGAATTATAACATTTTTTTGTTTAAGCTATTATTCATTGTTTAGAACGGGTGGGCAAACTTTTCTGACTTCGGGCCACATGGACTCCTAAAATGACTCCTAAATGGTTCTGATACATGAGATATTCATAATAGAGAAAAATACTGCAATCATGCTGATAACCAACATTCCATTTTCAATGAAATTTCATGGCCACTCCTTACCACTAGCATTGCCTCAAAATCCGTTGCTCCAATAGGTTATATATTCAAAAATATCAGAAAGTCGAGTGGGATACACTCCAGATTTTTTAAAGGGGGTGTTTTAGCATACAAAATCTAAATTTAATTAATTAATTATGTTGCTTGTTTACGTAATTTAACATTTTTGTAGTAAAATTTTTAAAAAATCTTACACTTGCACACAGACCCGAAACAGCACATATCGTCGTGACAGGCTGCATGTGGACCACGGGCCATAGTTTGCCCATCCTTGGTTTAAAACATTAATGTATTAATGTAATATAAATGGGTAAATGAAAATGGGAATATATGTTTTTCTGATAAGTTCGAAGCCGTTGGAATTATCGTTTGATTTCGAATGGGACTATACATTAATACATTAATGTACATTAATGTATTAATGTACAGATAGGCCTCGATTAGCATGACTTCGAATAGCGTGAATTCGATTAGTGCGACTTAAAAAATTGATACCGTTATTCGGTTAGTGCGAGAAAAGATTCAATTAGTGCGAGTTGTAAACATAGATCAGTCTTACTAACAAAGCTCCTTTTATGATGTCAATTAACAAATTACCGTTAATTTTTGGTTAGTAAAACCGAACGAGGAGCAGTCCAAGAATGGTCACACAATTTTGAAGGGGTGAAACATCAGAAAGATGGGCTTTTTCCATTAACTGTTTAACATTATTGTACTGCGCATTCTATTTTTAGGTTTGCTATCGATTACAGTATAGTATTATTTAGCTTTGCTACAGTATAGTACAGAATTTTCTTTTTTAAAAA